>JADRCD010238517.1:0-33266 GCA_019843815.1 Montemys delectorum
GTCCATTCTTGTTTTCACTATTGGAAATTTTTATAAATATGTCCCTTCTAGATTCTAGCTATATCTGTGTCTTTGCCTATCAGATTCATATTAATTTCTTAACTCTTAAATTACATTTATTTACTTATTTATCAGGGTGTGGAGAGAGCAAGGGATGACTTGGGGGTCAATTCTATGCTTCTACGTTATGATTTCAAAGTGTCCTGATGAACCATCTCACCAGCCTTCCTGAGAACTGTCTCTTGTTGCTGTTTGAGTTTGTTTTTGTTTTGCTTTTGAGACAGGGTCTCAGTATGTAGACTTAGATGACATAAAACTTGCTATGTAAGCCAGACTGGCATTGAATTCATAGAGAACTGCTTGCCTCTGCTTCCCTAGTGCTGTGTTTAAAAGAAAGCATCACCACACCAGGCTTGTGATATGTTTTTAATATGAAGGTCCTCATCAATATAACTGCATATGTGAACAAAAGAAACTCCTCCAAAAATTCTTTTTCTATAGTAAGATTTTTTTTCTGGATTTAAAAGTTCAGTGATATATAAACACTAAATATCTTCTTAAAAATATAAAAGGGAAAGTAAACAACTAAAATTGAAACTATTCTAAACCTACGTACAAGCAAAAATGAAGAAAACTAACCAAAAAATGGATATAATAAGACATAATTATTGTCTTTCAATTTGAATTAATTTTTAAATGAACACATGATACCTTTTAATGGATATGAAGTCTCTTTTGCTCTATACTTCTGACAGTTTAAAGGGATCATTTATATACAATAACATATGTAGAATACAAGAGTGATGACACAGACATCTCTATACCTCTGCATTGTGTTCCACTGAGTATAATTCCTGCCTCTGATACTGTACATAAATGACCCCAGGCAATGTAGAATTCTGTTGTGGTTTCTTGCTCAACATAATGTTTTTACCTGAATTCACACCATACCACACCCATTGTTTATTCATTTATTACGACTAGGGTTCAGCATGCAACAGTTCTACAAGCTGTCTACAATCACATCCTTTTTCCTCAAGTTTTTCCACACTATGAACGAAGCTGCCACAGAGATTTTTGTTTCTTTTCACTGTAGCAGGTTATGGACTTGGCCGCATTGCCTACTATGCCTACAAAGCAGGTTCCATCACTAGATGAATAGATCTTAAAAATATGTGTGGTATATAGATATACTGGGCTTTATTCAACTATAAAGAAAAACAAAATTATATCATTTGCAAGTAAATTACTAGAACTTGAAACCATCATCTCAAGTGATGTAGACCATCATATCAAATGTAATAAGACATAGCCAAAAGGACGAATGCTCAGTGTATCTGGACATGCACATATGTGCAAATGTGTGTATATGCTTGTATATGTGTGTATATTACATGATATTAAAAGAACTATTTAAGAAAAGAAAGAGGGTCCCAGGTGTGGGAAGAAGGAATTAGAGAGGGTAATGTCCCCATTGTGAATAGGGACAATAAATTACATCCTTGAACAAAAAATGTCACTATAAAACCCATCATTTTGTTCAATGACCAAACGCTAATAAAAATTGTGAAACATTAAAAACAAGGCTAACCTGGACAGGATGCAGGTGCATAACCAAGGCCTATCCTAAGACAACTGAGAACTTACATACATGTCATCCCTGATTGATTCAGTGGATTACCAAGTAGCAGCAACACAACCTGATATGTTCTTCCCGACCTTGTGTTATTTGGTAAGTCTTTTAAAAGGTGCTCCTTATGTTTAACATTCCCACATGCAGGCCGTAATACGACAGTGGAGTCAGAAATCCGCTGAATGCCGTGGAACCTCCAATTTCTCAGAAACTAGAAACAAAGAACAAATTACTACAACTGTCCTAAATTTACGGAGGGAAAGGGAGAGGCCTTCTCCATAGGAGGGCTCAACTAGAGTGATGCTGTTTCTGAGGTTACCATTTGGGAAGGATTAGAGGCTGTCCCCCTAATGGGGAATAAAACTAGTATTTTTCTGAAGGGCACCTGGGATGCAGGGTGCTCTGTAATGTGCAGGACAGGCCTACACAATGAAAAATGAGCCTTTGCCTCCCATGACTTTCAAATGTCCCACCAGACAGTCAGGGAAAAAAAATAGAAAAGAATGTGATCATGTTATACATAACAGCCCAAAGTATTTTTTACACATTTAAAATTCTCACTGAATTTCTCAAAAAATGTAACTAGCATGTAATGAAGGAATAATGTACTTTGTTTTGTTCAACACTTTAGGAGCTGCTCACTTTCAGAAAACTACTTCACTGACAACAATGGGGCTTTTGGTACTCAGTCTACAAATATAACAAAAATGTACTAGTCTCCATTCATATCTGTCACATGCCAATACGTAAGACAGAATAAGTTTAGCATACAACATTAGCATATGTGTGTACCAATAACATATGTACCAGTTATATATATATGTATGTGTGTGTATGTGTATGTGCATGTGTATATGTATATATAAAGTTCAAAATATATATTTTTAAATGTCTGTGACACAATGATGAGAAATCTATACAGTAAAAATCATCGATTAAAGTTCCTTATTTTTCAGGACTTGCTTCCTGTTTATCAGTCTTACACTAAGGCTGTCCCTAGAGGCCCCTCCCATACAGCGTCTTTATGGCTGTTTATATTACTATTTCTTCCTCCAATCCATTCCCTATTCCCTGTGGGCCTACTGAGGGCTTTTGAAGAGCTGGAGAGCAAATGCATTCCTCAACCTGAGGGAGGATTTCAAGATTAAATGCACTTTTCTTGTGTTTTTCCAGTACCACTCAGCCCCTTATCGTAACACAGGGGATTATTCTGTAGCTCCCTTTGTAAGTAAGTACAACTAGCTTCCAGGAATGG
Organism: Montemys delectorum; assembly: GCA_019843815.1. NCBI lineage: Eukaryota > Metazoa > Chordata > Mammalia > Rodentia > Muridae > Montemys > Montemys delectorum. The sequence goes on from JADRCD010238517.1 coordinate 2,889, forward strand.
GATTCTTGCTAACATTGTCCACCTCTAATGGTGGGATTCTTTTTAGCACAAGAGCCTATCTTCTAAGAATTTGCCATTTTTCCTCATCACATATGCTACTCTTTGTCACCTTCAGTCAGTGCCCTTCATCCCTCTTCTTCCATTTCTTATATCCTGTACATGGAATAGCTTCTGAAGTTCTTGTCTTAAACCCAGTTTTGTTCAAAACAAGCAGTTATAAGCATCTGACTGGTCACTCTATCTTCAAGTAAAGTTGAATTAAGGATTCACATTAGAATACTTAACTTCTTGATAAATCACTTTCCTTCATTTTTTAAAATTATAATTCAATTATACAATTTTCTTAAATTATGCGTCTAGCAAGTACCACCTACAAAGATCATTGTATGATAATGAATGGGATAGCAAATACATTTTAGTAAAAATAAGGTCACTAATCTGGTAGGATAGAAGACTTGATCCAGTTTGAAGCACAGAATGTTTCCCCTGAAACTTAAGGAACAGTAGAGACACCTAAGTGAAGGGAGGGGTCAGGGACACGAAGAAAGGCCAGACTGTGAGCCAGAGGAACAGCATCTTAGAAGAAACTGTGAAGAGAAGAGAAAACAGAGAGCTGCACCTAGAGAGCCAGCTGCCACACACGCAGCAGCAACTGGTGAAAGCACATAGCTAGTTCACACTGATTTTCAAACCTGTGGTTTATGTATACATGCATGGAATGTTTGCAGCCATGAGGAAGGAGGAAATTATGTAGCTTGTCAGGAAAATAGATGCAACTGGGGTAACAGTATCAAGTAAATTCAGTGTCAGAAAGACAAATAGTGCATGGTTTCCCTCATTCGTGATGCCTAGGTTACATATAAAACACATATGAATGTGTGTGTGTGTGTGTGTGTGTGTGTGTGTGTGTGTGTGTATGGCACAAAAGTAGAAGCAAAATTGCCTAGAATAATCAGTGAGACTCCCTGGCAAAAAGAAGGGTAAGATAGCCAGTGTAAAGGAGGCAGAGGAAAGGATGCTTTCAAGACACATCATATTCTCATGGTAAAGGAGTTGAGTTTGAGAGGAGCTGGAAGCAAGCTACTCCCATGCATTGGAGCTGCATGTTAAAGGGCAGGAGGCATATTTAAAGGAATAACAAGATATCTGTTTTATTTTATAAAGTAAGATGACATCACTCTGGAAAATAGACTAATGGCCAATGGAACAGTGAGGCCCCGCCATTCCTGACACCAACTGGCTTGGTGAAAAGCAGAATGTGAGCAACAGTGTCACCTAAAATCTACCATGCTATGAAGTAATCGACGACTGTTTTCATGGTATCATGTCCAAGCAAACACAGAAACCCTAAGTGAGCATGTGAGCAGTAATAGATTATATGAGAAACTGTAAAATAAAGAAAGCCCATGCTTTTACAATAAGAAAAATACAATTTTGTGAATTAGAAAATAATACATTTAAATTAATCAAATCACTGAAAGGAAACATTTGGTTTGAAAAAGGTTGTACTTGTGGGTTTCCGTGTCCCCAAACTTCTAAACAGATAATCATTTAGGTAATATTTCTTTTTTTATTTTGATGGGTCTAATGAGTGATTTTTATGTAAATATATAATATTAGATATAGATATATAATAATATAGGTACCTCTTCAGATGCCTCTAAGGAAAATAAAATTTAAAGTATCTCCTCAGAAAAAGCTATACTGAATGAGAAATTCTAAAATTCTAATATCAGAGCCTACACCAGCAAGTTGAAGTTGTTTCCAGAAAACAATGTTTGCAGCGCTCTGTAAGCCCAGTACTGGTGTTGCTATGAAAATGATGATGGCAGAGGCTGAGAGATGGCTCAATAGGTAAAGTTCTTGCTATGTAATCCTGGGGAACTGAGGTCAGGTCCAGCACCCAAAACATGGGCATGGCTACCCAGTCTGGTTACACCAGCTATCTCTGGATTCTCTGAGACCCTGCCTCAAAAAACTAAGGTGCATGGCAGCAGCAGAGGATACTTGACATCGTCAGCTGCTGGGCTCCATACACACACATACACACACACACACACACACACACACACACACACAAATATATACAAAATATTTTTTGAGAAGCAGGGGCATGTTATTTTGCTCACCCTGCCTACGGCGGCCTGTCACCACTGCTCCTGCAATGCACTCACTTCCCCACACTATTCTCCACACAAACACGATCAGAGGAAATGATTTATTCCACCCCCTTGCCTGCTACTTCTGAAAGGCAGCGGGTGTCCTTGGGGACACGGGATTTCTGAATTGCTTGCGGCCATCTGATATTGCAGCTTTGCAGCCTTCTCTCGAATGAGCCAGAAAAAAATCAAAATAATTACATTAATGCTGGGAATCAAAGTTTATTGACTCTCCCTAGAGGTGAAAACCAAAAAGCTGGTTACAAAAGTTGCCAGCTTATTTAATGATACCACTGCCTCCTCCCCATCCTTGTCAAAACAGCTTTTGAAAGCATTTTCAAATAAAGCCAACTCCAAGCTCCAATTCAATGGTTCACCTATTCCCTTTTAAATAAAAGCTCATCGCCTGGCCTTCCACATGCAGATCTCCTCAAAGGGAGGACCCAACAGGCCTTCTTCTCCTGCCAGGCCACTGCCAAAGGCAATCCTCCCAGGAACTGTCCCTGTCATCATTTCCGCTCCCTCCAGGAAGCTCTGCCTCATTGAATATTCTTCTAAGCCAATGAGGCCTCCCTGTGATGGCAGACTGCATGCACTTAGTGCAGCATTCATGGCTGCTGACAAAAGTACCAGCTGGTTCCTTTCACTTCCTAGCAATTCTTTTCAACATCCAAGTGAGGAGACACTTAGGAGACCAATCACCATTTCATTGACAATCCACCCCAGAGGTACCAAGGTTCCCTGTGCTGTGATCTTTGCACTTCTTAGAGGACTTTGGATAAAGCCCTAGTAATTCTTAGGTGGTCAGTTTAATTCAGTGAATTAACATAGGTACTAGATTAATTTATTTAATTAAACTGAACTTAAAACATTAGAGCTAAGCAAAATCTAGCTCTCTATGCCTGATCAATACCTATCCCCTCTCCTCCTCCTCCTCCTCCTCCTCCTCCTCCTCCTCCTCCTCCTCCTCCTCCTCCTCCTCCTCCTCCTCTTCTTCCTTCTCTTCCTTTCTACTCTTTCCTCTTTCCCTCACCCTTTTCCTCTTCCTTACTCCACTCCAGCAACACCATTAAGCCTAGTCTACCTCAAAACTTTCAGCAGTGTTCCAAAGTACCAGATTTACAGGCATGCACCACCACACCCAACCTTTGTTAGATTCAGTATGGGTCCCCCACTTGAGAAGAATCAGGAGGGAGATTGCTGCAAATTGCATGAGGTTTTTATTGCCAGTATACTGGGGTCGTCCTGCATTCGGAGCAAAGGCAACCCCCAGGAACAAAAGCACACACACTTTTTATACCTTTCAGTACATAGGTTTACAGTATGAGTTGGTTATCTCTCATTGGTAGAGCCCATTGTCTTTTGTTCTCATTGACCTCTATGCCCCAGGTGAGGGGGAGATACTGATTGCATGCACGTAGGAGGGATAGGGGGGGGATCCACCCTCCCAGGGACGTTTCCTGGAACAGGGCATTACTCCCCACAATTAGCGCATCTCCTGGGGACTGGTGTTTGCTTGGTAAACTCTTCTGAAGCTCTGTCTTTAGGCTTAATGGACATTCCTTACTCCTTGGTATTTTTATGAGGTGTCCCTATTTGCTCAATTCTTACACCTTCTCTGTTTAATGAGATCTCTCACAGAGACTGAAAGGCATGGGCCTCCACTGTCCAGACCCTCAAGTCTAACAACAAGCAAGATCCTCCCACATCCATGTCATTTAATTAGCTTCTGTTTTCCTCTGTTGAAGTGTTTGAAAGCAAGGCTGCTTCATCAGCCCATGTGCCCTGGAGAAGGCAATAGAGCATCCACAGCTTACAGTCTTTAGCAAACCTGCTTTTGACTTGGGGCTAGCGTCTGGGATCCCTGAAGTATAGAAAGACTCCTGTCATTCCTAAAACTATTAAGGGTGGCTTTGTCCCTAATCTAAGTGTTCAGATAGCAGAGTTCATGCTAAGAGGCTGCTTTCTCTCTGTGAGCCTGCATTCATGATCATATTAACCATAGGATAGCTTTGTGACCAATCTACTACAAAAACCTCTGTGCAGAGCCTCTAATGAGCTTCCTTGTCAGCACTCAAGGAGTTAGGTGCATCCTCCTAGGTCCACTGGGAGACAACTCTTGCAACCTTGCACCTGGCATCCTCTGCGCTTCACCACATACACCTTTCCCACTGCTGATTTTGCTGTGTATCCTTTAGCTGTAATAAATCATGCCCAATCATATAACTGAATGCTGAGTTCTCTGAGCTCTCTTAGCATATAATCTTTAAAAACTGAATCTTGGTATAGTCTCAGAGACCCATGATCCATATATCTACTGCCATTCCTTAAGTCTACTTAAAGTCACTTTCTCACTCTGACCTTGGAGAAATGGCCACCTAAAAGAGGCCACTCTCCACTCCCACAGCACTCTGAGCTGCTTCTTAGCATTTATCAAAACTGTTCTTAAGTAGCATTTCCATCATCTGTCTGCAGCCAATGCTCTGCTTAAGTTCTGAGTTCTGAGTCAGGAATCATGTCTATTTAAGAAGTATGTCTGTATAATTTCCCTTCCATTTCACTCATTCATTTACCAAGTTCCACACACAATGTTATCTGTACTACAGCTCATTCAACAATACACAATCAATTTATAGTTTGTAATCACCAATGGCATGCCAATGTTTCCTCTCACAAAATAACTTGTACATCTGCTTTGGGGATTTCCTTGATATGCTGACGACTAATACATGTGTTTGCAGCTCTTTCCACCTTACTATCCTTGGAAACTTCCAGATGAGGCAATTCTCATTTGTCACTATAGCTTGGGGACACTCAAAATGGAAGGCCAACTGTAAGATATTCACAAGGCTGTGATTCTTCAGTTACATTTTACAGGCAAGAAATGTAAAAGAAATTATGCTAAGCATATTCAACTGTCGAAACACCATATGACAACAGCTAGAACAAACATATATCCTTTAAAGAAAAGAAACAAACTGTCCATATGCTATAAAGTATACATCTATATATACACAGACTGTCTTATGCATTTAATTTGTCTGCAAAAAATGGGTCAAGTAGACAAGTTTTTCCACAGTGGATGAAAATAAAATGTGAAGGGACACACTTGGATGAGAAGTGACAAGTGACAAGATTTTTTAAGACTATGAAAGTAACTATTCACAAACCCTATCATTCTTGGTGTCTTTTAATAGTCAAGAAAAAAAACTTGTGTGTCAAAGTCCACAGGTGACAAGCCACCAGAAACATACTCAGAGGAGATATTAGGTGGCACCATTACACTTGGAAGCATCTTAGAGATGGGAATTACCAGGAATTTTTCTAGGGCCTAGAATATTGAGACAGGCAGTGACTGGCCCACAAGCAGCATTGGCTCTGAGAAGTCAGTTGGGTCAGGAGAGAAGGGCTTTTCCTTGTCTGTAGAGGCACTGTGTGGCCTTGTGCACCCCCTATTCTGAGCACTGTTTATGTTCTGGTTACCAGCAGGGCTCTGTTTTACATTCTCATGTATGTGTCAAGGAAACATGTTTAGGACCTGCCCTAGTAACACCTGTCAGAACCAGGAAGGACAAAAGGAAAGCTAATAAAGCACACCAAATGGTCATCCAGCATAGGTTGGATGCCCATCATGGGTGACAGTGTGGCACAGACCAAGAACTACAGCTACCTAGCTCTGAGACAAGATCTGAATTGTTTAACTACAAAACATAATAATTGTCCTTCCCTATATGCCCTCGATGAAACGCTCTCTTCGTTTTGCATTCTCAACTGTGGCACACTAGGTGCTCACTGTGATTATATAGAAATGACGGTAAACATGACTTTATTAAATGCAAATGTCACAGTGAAGAAGAATCAACTGTTGACTTTGTGCGGTCTCTTATCAACAGAACCATCAATGTGTCTAGCAAGGCAGAGGTTTTATTATGATGCTCACATTGCCAGAGCTTCCCAAAGCACACACTTCTAGGATTGGGTATTAGAAACCAACAGCAACCTGAAGAAAACACATCTGTTTCAAGCAACTATGAATAGATGGAAATGTCTAACAAAACATGTCGCTTCATTTGCTGGGGCACTTTATCTCTTGCTCTTTAATGGAGTCAACCCTTGCTACCTATTCCACACTTCAAACAGGGTTTCTTCTCTAATGGAAAGACTAGAGCCTCTTACACAAACCTTAAATGCTCTCTCCTTTTTCGTGTCATTAACTGTTTTAGAAGTGTCTTTATAGCCAATGACATTTAAGTGTGTGTGTGTGTGTGTGTGTGTGTGTGTGTGTGTGTGTGTGTGTTTCAAAATAGCACCATTGGGTACAAGTTCAAAGCATCAGTAGGGTCCACCAGGATCAAAGGAATGAGTGCTTCTCAGCAAATGAGAAGAGAGACAGCTGAAGCCTATTTGTAAAGATCTCCGTAGCTATGTCAGGGATGGGAATTGCACTGCCAGACACCATAAAACAACATGTAATTAAACCCTAGCAGTCCATTAGAAGACCCAGGGACAAGCCCTTCTCAGCAGCTGCAATCAAGAATGGATGATTTACAGGAAGTCAGTTGGGGAAACACCTACTATACCAGACAAAGATCTACCATTGCTACTTTTTTTTTCCCTTTAGACAAAGAACAATTGCCTAGTACTATCGCCATTAAGAGGAAGGGGGCGGGGTTCTTTTCTAGCTTTAGTTCAGTCCCAAGGTGTGGTTTAGTTTAATCAATAATTCAAAACTAATTGTGCCTCTCCTCGTGTGGTCAGAGGTAATGATAATTTGCAATAAATAGAACTAATCTCTTCTGTTTGTATTGGGTGGAGTTTTTGATCCACTGAATGCATACAGAGGAACTTGGCCTGTATCACGGATGAAGAAAAGTGGAATAGATTAGGTATCTTGTGTTTGGGAACTTCTGTACACAGAAAGAAGTTTGTGAAAATGCTCATTTCTTTTGCCTGCAGAGACAAAGCCCGACAACAGACTACACACAGCGGCAGTAGGATACAGTCTCTATGTCAATGTACCCAACATTTGAGAGAATGTCATGCTCAATGCACAGAAGGCCAACAGCAAGCTGGCATGGATACAAATGCTTTCTTGCCATCCTTACTCAGTAGGGTTTCTACCTCCCATTTCTCTTTTAAGATATCCCCAACAAGTGAAGGTATCCTGGGACACACAGAACATCCAACAGTGTCCATGAATAGATTTCAAGGGATGCCCCAAGCCCTTAGAATGATGTGAAAAATGTGTCATGTATGGGCCCACACCCTCTCTGTGAGTAGAGGCTCCCAAAGATTTTGTTGTCAAGATGGGAACAACTGTGTCTTGGGTGTTTCCAATGAGGAACAGAGGACTGACTAACAATATACACCTGCCATGACACATCTTTTCTTTCTAACTCCCTCCCCACTTTTTATTCCACACATCAGGCTTTTACATTATAATGATGTTCAGATATTAAATGTATCAATTATCAAATTTAAGAAAGCTACATATTCCACATCCCCCCATCTTGGCTCCAAAATAGCCCTGTCTTCATTGCAGGAAGGAAGCCAGGAATCTATGCTTTTTCATACATCATTCCCAGACAAAGGTTCAAGAAACTGTTGCTTTAAGAAACATGCCATAATCAAGCATCAACTAAGAACCCCACACATGGACCTATGAATTTAGAGGAACAAAGATGTATTTATTTCTTTGCAGAGATACTGCTTTGGGATTTTCATCTTGATTACTCTATGAGTCACAAGAAGACTAGAAGGTTCCTTTTCTTCTTTGCTTTGATCACTGTTACTTGGCAATTTGGGTTCATAATAAAATATCTGTAATGGATGACACAGAATACACAGTGTAAGACATGGTATGTTTTTGAACAATAGAGGTAGTCACATCCTCACACTGCTTGTGTAGACTGACTGCTGTGGAAAAGAGTGAGATGCCTTTTCAAAACTTATGCTGTAGTCCTAATGTAAGTTAACTTAGCAAAGGTAGCCATGAAACAAGTGGCTGCAAGGATGTACGGGATGGGGTCTTTCTCTACATTTCTCTTTTGCCTTTTCTTTTCCCTATGGTCTTTAATGCTTGTCTCTTTAGAATGGATGAAGTTATAAAGTTGCCTTACATAAAAGCTGGGCTTGAAAGATTGGTAATCATGCAGCTCACTACTCAACTGTCCAGTCTATTCATTCGTCTCTTTTGTTGAGCCAGGATTATCTCTGCTGTAGAGTGAAACAGAAATATCTGGGTATAAAACTGAGAAACTGTTCATAAATATTATGGAAGGCTTTCTGAGCTGTTTACTATTAGAGGCCTGATTTAGCAAACAGTAAACCTGCTTTTTCAGGCTTGGGGATTATTTTACGTCTTTCTTTTAACTAAATTTCCAAATAAAAGTAAAAAAAAAAATTATATAGGATTCAGTGCCTTTTCACCTAGGATGAAAGCAGACGGAAGCAAACTGAGCTTTTTAAGAGATGGGTTTAAAATCTATAGAAGAACATTTGTAAAAGAAAACCTGCCGGTGAGGTTGTCCCCGCAGGTAGTTTACTGACATTGTAAGTACTCATTGTATATCCAAAGTATTTATGCACTATCCCACAGGCCAGAGGCTTCTGACAGAAATATCACTGCAGACAGCATTCTTGAGCACCTAGATGAGTTTATACTAATTAAAAAAAAAAGAAAGAGAATCTGTAACTGGGGGATAATAACACAACTCAATCAAAACCAGTTCCCTTTTTTAATCAAACATTTGTGATGCTGCAGCTTTAAACTCTGGTCTGCTGCAACTCCCTTAGAAGGTGCTAGTCTAACTCTGTCTCTACGAACAATATGGCATCAATACAGAAAACGGAGTCTATACTCAACAGTTCACAACAGAACACAAGGGTGAGCCCTTCTATTTAACAGTAGGAACGTTTTAAACACATGACTCCTGAGTGGGAGTGCCAATTAAAGAGTTGTAGTACCTGTCAAAGCTGTTTTAACATTTCATCAAAGCAAATCATCAATTTAAATGCCTCAGCACCAGTCATTCTGCTAATTGACCAAATGATTATCATTCTCTGTTCAAAGTGACTGACAACTTGAAGAAATTCTTCCTCAACAATCCTCTCTGTAGGCTGGGCCAGACCTCTTCTTGGCAAGGCCACTTTTGGCTTGGGGGAATTACTGGAAAGCTACCCCCCTTAGTTCTCACAGGGGCTCCAGAAGAAATACCAAGTTCTACCCTACTTGTCTATGTGCCTTCTCTGAAGGGAGGATTTTCTTGTTTTCTGCTGTCACAAGGAAGAAGCCAGTTATTAAATGTCCCTTAGACTAGTGTAAAAGGAATATATAAGGAATGACTGGCTGGATATTCTGTTCAACATAGTGGGACATATTCAAGGCGGGGTATGAACTGTCCAGCTTTGTATTTAAAACCAAATCCAACTAGCTGTAAACTTCAAAGATGTATTCATGACTGAAGTCTCTGTAGGAGAAGAAAATGAATGTGGTTCTGTGAGAAAGCATGCATTGTATACAAAGAAGACCACCTACGGGCTTTCAGGTACGGTGTCCCGATTCATTTTATAACTGTAAACCCTGCCTAAGTGATACACACTTAAGATAAGTCTTTGTAGACAGGCAAAGTCTATCCTGTCTGTTGGGGAAACTAGCTTTGCCTTCATACTCCCTTCAAATATATAATCTCCTCTCTCTCTCTCTCTCTCTCTCTCTCTCTCTCTCTCCCTCTCTCTCTCTCTCTGTGTGTGTGTGTGTGTGTGTGTTGTGTGTGTCTGTGTGTGTGTAATTGGATTCTTTTTATACTAGTCTTATTATTTGTCTCAGTGTCTTATGAGTTGGTATCTTCTTAAACATGTTATTCTATACCAGTATGAGTTATGATTTTACCTTTTTGAAAATTATTGTTTAGAATATAGAGAGAGATCTTGAGCTAGGAATTAGAGTCTTATGTTGCAGATCACGCCATGTTCTCCCCTTCCCTGACCACTGCACACAGCTTTTCTCTGCCTTGGATGTGCTTCCTTCCACCCCAGCGACTTGACCTAGTTCATTTTTAAATTTCCTTCAGATTTTGGCTCAATCATTATTCCCAACTATCTTTCCTCCATACCAATACACTCATGTCTCCTTCTGTATGCTCACCCCATACAGATACCTCTCCTTTGACATTTATGTATAACATTTTTCTGATGTGCTTTCCTCAGTAGAGCAAAAATTCCTTGGTGGCAGGGATGCTACCCAAGTGTGCCTACCACTGTCTTCTAGCTACAATCGAGCAAGGACCTAGGACAGAGAAAGCCCAAATAATATTTGTCGTGATACGTTTCAAGACATAGTTCATCAAAATATAACACCTTGGCATTTGATAAAAACACAAGCAGGAAATTCTTTCCAATATTCTCCCTTAAGTGGGCCTTAAAGGAATTCTCTACACTAGGTAAGGAGCCCATATTCCAGAGGGTCCCTTCCTGTGCCTATGGAAGAAGAATGTGCGTATCTGAGTGAGCAGTTGCTAATGTCCTAAGACTGTTACTACTGACTCCATTTAACTCATAATTCTGCCCCAGTACCAACTATTCATCAAACAGAATAAAAACATGTATGTTTCTCAGTTTCTCTTGGTCTTTGTTTCTAAAAACGTACATATAATATTTTCGAAAAATCATATATTTTTCTCTTGTTAATCTATACTTTTGTGCAGGGACCCCAGCCTCAAACCTAGTCAAGGCAAAGAAGAGAGGCTCCTTCTTCTAGACACTTGCAAACATCTGTAGCCCATCCATGGGTTGGTGAACTGACTGGGCTCTGAGTGAATATTCCTATTAAAAATAAAAAAAAAGCAAATCTGAGAAAAGCTAAAACAAAGGAGGAAAGTGAGGAGTGTTCTAAGTGTTCATGATTTGGAAAACCACAGAACCCAACTTTTAGAGGGCCCAACGATGTGTTATTAGGGCCACAATCTAAATGAAAACTTTCGGGCATGACCTTACTCACCCAAAGAGTTCTAAGAACCAAAGAATTCAGAAATTCTGGCTATTTTGGTCTAGAACAAATCAAATCGCCGGAAGTGAAAGTATAAGCCCTGGATGGAGGAAAAGCAGCACAGCAGCAGGCATGTCCAGCCCGTGGCATAGGGTAATTACAGATGCAGGCCAACACAATGGTAAACTTGCTTAGAATATTATGAGGGTTTTGTTGCTTGTTGCTGCTCTTATTTTTCTTGGTGGTGTTTCTCTGTCACTGACAGAGTTATTTTTTTAAGATTTATTTATTTATTTTCTGTATATAATTGCTCTATCTACATGTACACTTGCATGCCAAAAGAGGGCATCAGATCCCAGGATAGATGATTGTAAACTACCATGTGGTTGCTGGGTATTGAACTCAAGACCTCTGGAAGACCAGACAGTGCTCTTAACCACTGAGCCATCTCTCCAGCTATGACACAATTCTTGACAGTGAATTTTGTAGATGGAACAGCGCTCTAGTAAATGGCAGATTGCTGGCAAACTTGAAGAGGCATGGTTCTCCAAACACAGCTCCCACATGTCTAATAACTCCATTTAGAAAGTCTCTTGTCTCACCCTGACCTAATGAATCAGAAATGCTGGAGGAAAATCCAGCCGTCTGGGTATCATGAAGCCTCAAGACAAATATGATGCTTGCCAGACACAAGCAAAACAATGATGGACCTCAGAACAACTGACACACTATTACATGTGGCTGCCAGACACTAAGACATTTACTTCAGTATGCTTGGCCCAAGTGGTTATCAGAAAAACAGGGATTAAAAGTCATAAAACTTACCTCATAGGAATATATGAAAATCTTATCAACCAACACACATAAATGGCCTAGAAAACTGAAAGGCAGTAAAAAGATCCTGCTAACATAATAAAAGATGCTTTATTTACCATTGATAACCTGCCATCAACATTTTGGGTTGATCACTAAGACATGGAAACCCAGGGTGGAGAAACTAATCTGTTTTTGTCTGGTATAATAAGTACAGCTTTCATAAGGATATTAGACAGGGGTTCATAGATAATGGAAATTGTGTGCCATTCCTGCTGTCTACCCTGGATCACATTTTATAATTATCATTAATGTATCTTCATTGTACAAAATAATTGTTTTATTATGTCATCTTCATAGATGTATATCATACACTTTAACCATGTTCATTTCATCACAACTTTATCCTGTCCATCCACTTCAGTGGACACCTTGCTCTTCTTCAATAGTTCCCTTTCTATTTCTATCACTTTTTTTAAAAAAAAATACAAATTCCAATATAAGAGAAAGTACTCAATTTATTTTTCTGGATCTTGCATATTTCATATTTTCTGGCAAATGACAACTTCATTCCTCAGATGCTCTCATTTTGTAAAAGATGTGTGTGTGTGTGTGTGTGTGTGTGTGTGTGTGTGTGTGTGTGTGTGAAGGCTACCTGTGTGCAGGTGCTCCAAGAGAACTAAAAAAGGAATCAGATCCTCTGGAGCTAGAGTTACTGATACTTATGAGCCAATGGCCATGAGTTCTGGGAACTGACTCGAGTCTTATGGAAGAGGAGAGGTCTTAACTATGGAGTTGTCTCTCCCACCCAGACACTATCATTTATTGCCAAGTAATTTATGATAAAATATGATATACATCTTTGGGTAAACTGCTCAAGAGATTATACAACCATATAGTACTCAAGAGATTATACAACCATGTGGTACACACACACACACACACACACACACACACACACACACAAATTGCTTGATAATCACAAATAGCCTGAGAACCATTTTTTCACATTAACAAACGTGTAGACTTCCCCACATGCCACTGCCTGTCTTCTCAGTCGTCTGGGGATTAAGAACTTAATTCCAAACCCATCTTCTTAGAATTTTCCTCTCCATCCATACTTCTTAATACCTAATACTTAAACAACTTTCTTCAAAGCAGAGTCTCACAAGACATACTGTAGAGCAAAATATACATAGTATTCTTTGGGATGCTCCTGGGGCTCTGGCTTGTGATTGATTGTCCTTACAAGTCTCACATTTAAGGAAGGTGGACATACTTCTTAACTCCTAACTACCAATAATTTGTCCCTTCTGTGTTTGCTTAATTTAAAAAAAAAAAATTTAATCTGTCAAGTATTTTTTGTTTTTATTTTTTTAATTAATTTATTTTTTTTACATTCGATATTTTATTCACCCCACCCGTCCAGCCTCCAACTGTTCCACATCCCATACCTCCTCCCCACCCCCCTATCTCCATGTAGATGTCCCAATCCCCTACCGCACCTGACCTCTAGACTCCCTGGGGCCTCCAGTCTCTTGAGGGTTAGGTGCATCATCACTTGAATGAACACAGACCCAGCAGTCCTCTGCTGTATGTGTGTTGGGGGCCTCAGATCAGCTGGTGTATGCTGCCTGCTTGCTGGTCCAGTGTTTCAGAGATCTTGGGGGTCCAGATTAATTGAAACTGCTGGCCCTCCTACAGGGTTGCCTTCCTCCTCAGCTTCTTCCAGTCTTCCCTAGTTCAACCACAGGAGTCAGCTGCTTCTGTCCATTGGTTGAGTGCAAATGTCTGTGTCTGACTCTTTCAGCTGCTTGCTGTGTCTTCTGGATTGTGGTCATGTTAAATCCCTTTTTGTGAGTGCTCCATAGCCTCAGTAATAGTGTTAGGGCTTGGGATCTCCCCTTGAGCTGGATCCCACTTTGGGACTGTCACAGGACCTTCTATTCTTCAGGCTCCTCTCCATTTCCATCCCTTTAATTCTTTCAGACAGGGACAATTATGGGTCAGAGATGTGACTGTGGTATGGTAACCCCATTCCTCACTTGATGTCCTGTCTTCCTGCTGGAGATGGGCTCTATAAGTTCCCTCTCCCTACTGTCAGGCATTTCATCTAAGGTCCCTCCCTTTGAGTCCTGAGAGTCTCTCACCTCCCAGGTCTCTAGTGCATTCTGGAGGGTTCCCCCAACTTCCTCTCTCCCCAGATTGCCTGTTTCCATTCTTTCTGCTGGCCCTCAGCGCTTCAGTCCTTTTACCTCAACAATACCAGATCAGGTTCCCCTCTCCCCCTCACATCTCCCCATCCACTTTCCCTCCCAAGTCCCTCTGTCCCTCCCCACTTGGATTGCTTTCTTCTCCCTCCCAAGTGGGACTGAGGCATCCTCACTTGGGCACTTCAGCTTGTTGACCTTTTTGAGTTCTGTGGACTGTATCTTGGGGTTTTTGCTGTTTTTTGTTTGTTTGTTTTTTGGGTTTTTTTTTGGGGGGGGGTTGGCTAATATCCACTTATTAGTGAGTAAATACCATGGATGTCCCTTTGAGTCTGAGTTACCTCACTCAGGATGATATTTTCTAGTTCCATCCATTTGCCTGCAAAACTCAGGATGTCCTCGTTCTTAATAGCTGAGAAGTATTCCATTGTGTAAATGAACCACATTTTCTGTATCCATTTTTTTTGTTGTGTGACATCTGGGTTTTTTTCAGCTTCTGACTATCACAAATAAGGTCACTATGAACACAGTGGAACACATGGCCCTGTGGCATAGTGGGGCATCTTTGGGGTATATTCCCAAGAGCAGTATAGCTGGGTCTTCAGGTAGTTCTATTTCCAATTTTCTGAGGAACCTCCATATTGATTTCCAGAGTGGTTGTACCAGTTTGCAATCCCACCAGCAATGGAGGAGTGTTCCTCTTTCTCCACATCCTCTCCAACATGTGTTGTCACCTGAGGTTTTGATCTTAGCCATTCTGATTGGTGTAAGGTGGAATCTCAGGGTTGTTTTGATATGCATTTTTCTGATCACTAAGGACTTAGAACATTTCTTTAAGTGCTTCTCAGCCATTCAAGATTCCTCAGTTGTGAAATCTCAGTTTAGTTCTATACCCCATTTTTTGATTGAGTTGTTTGGCTTTTTGGTGATTAGCTTCTTGAGTTCTTTATGTATTTTGGATATAAGCTCTCTATCAGATATGGAGTTAGTGAAGATTTTTTTTCCTAATCTGTAGGTTGCTGATTTTTATTGACTATGTCCTTTGTCTTACAGAAGCTTGCCAGTTTCATGAGGTCCCATTTATCAATGCTTGGTCTTAGATCATGAGCCATTGGAGTTCTGTTTAGGACATTTCTCCCTATGCCAATGAGTTTAAGGCTCTTTCCCACTTTCTCTTCTACTAGATTCAGTGTATTTGGTTTTATGTTGATATCCTTGATCCAATTGGAATTGAGCTTCATGCAAGGTGAAAAATATGGGTCTATATTTATTTGTCTACATACAGACAGCCAGTTAGACCAGCACCATTTATTGAGGACGCTTTCTTTTTACCATTGTATATTTTTGGCTTCTTTGTCAAAGATCAAGTGTCCATAAGTTTGTGGTTCTATTTCTGGGTATTCAATTCTATTCCATTGATCAACATGTCTGTCTCTGTAACAATACCAAGCAGTTTTTATCACTATTGCTCTGTCAGGTCAGGGATGGTGATTCCCCCCAGCCATTGTTAAGAATTGTTTTCACTATTATGGTTTTTTTTTTCTTTGCCTTTCCAATGAATTTGAGAGTTGTTTTTTCCATGTCTTTGAAGAATTGTGTTGGGATGCATTGAATCTATAGATTGCCTTTTGTAGGATGGCCATTGTTACTATGTTAATTCTGCCAATCCATGGGCATGGGAGATCTCTCCATCTTCTATGATCTTCTTTGATTTCTTTCTTGAGAGATTTGAAGTTATTGTCATACAGGTCTTTCACTTGTTTGGTTAGAGTTACCCCAAGATATTTCATATTATTCGTGGCTATTGTGAAGGGAGTTCTTTCCCTAATTTCTTTCTCAGCCTGCTTATCCTTTGTATAAAGGAAGGCTATTGATTTATTTGAGTTAATTTTATATACTGCCACTTTGCTGAAGTTGTTTATCAGCTGGATAAGTTCTTTGGTAGAATTTTGGGCTTGCTTCTGTATACTATCATATCATCTGCAAATAGTGATACCTTTATTTCTTCTTTACCAACTTATAGCCCCTTGATCTCTTTTTGTTGTCTTATTGTTCTCACTATTACTTGAAGTACTATATTGAATAGATATGGGGAGAGTGGGCATCCTTGTCTTGCCCCTGATTTCAGTGGGATTGCTTCTAATATGTCTCCATTTAATTTGATATTGGCTGTTGGTTTTCAGTAAATTCCTTTTATTATGTTTAGGTATGGGCCTTGAATTCCTGATCTCTCCAATACTTTTAACATGATGAGGTGTTGTGTTTTGTTCTTAATTTTTAATATAGACTTCTTTCATTACAATTGACTACATTTGATACCAACATATCTAATAAATAATTTGCCAAACCCTCACTTTGATGTAGAATGCTTTGGGCAATTTCCTCTGTATTCAAAAGATAGTGACTTTCATGGAGATTTCCTATTAACTCTGCAGTCTCAAAGCACCAGCCTTTGCCTGCCGCTGTGTGTGGTGTGGGATGTAAAGCATGAGCAGAACAGACTGATGTGTGCAACCATGAACAGGTGGAGTCATCCAATTATAACAAAATAAGAAGACTGAGCTAAGTACTACCATAGAGCAATATCAACAGGAGACATGATGAAGGCATAATCACTGAAACATTCCATAAAGGCTAAAAGAGCCCAGCACAGCCACTGCAAATAATTTGATCATGGGTCTACCTCATTCACTTCAACAAAAGTACATGCAAGTCTACCTTGACACAGAAAATAGAATCTGAGAATTCAGTACAAGGCTTGTCAGCTGACCAAATGAATAAGAAAAAGAAGGTCTCCCTTCACATGCAGATTAAACCTTGAGGTTTTTATGACACTCTTTCAATAAATTTTGTTTCTGTTCCTATTAAGCATTGTATATATTAGATTTAATACAAATTAAGAAGTTGAATGCTTTCTATAAAAATTTAATTCACAAGGAAGTAAAACTGATACTGCCCCAAACCCGAAAGAAATTGAAATAAATAAAAATTCCAAGTAGTGGAAAGGACCAGAGGAGGAAACAGAACAGGTATCCTGTGAAATTTTTATGGCTCAAATAGGAAGCTCCATATTTGAGTACAATTCATTTAGCTTGAAAACCAACTCCATTTTTATCATCTACATTTTACAACAAAAATAACAAAGCTTTAGAGAACAATGTTTATTTGCCATAGATACCTCATATGGAAACTGAGAACTCAACATAAAACCTAATCAAAATCCAGCAGCTCTGTTCTGTTTATTCTATATAGGAGCAGTATGCACACAATGGTACATGGGCTACATCTAGACAGCTGCCTCCTAGCAGCCATTCGAAAATTGATCATTATATTTTTAAAGGTTTTTGAAAACTTTTAAAGAAAAATATTAGTTTACAAGATGTGAAAGTTACAAAAAAATTCAAATATGAACCGTCATAAATAAAGTGCCATGGGGATACAACTATTGTTTAGCTGTTGTCAATAGTTACTTTCACTTAGCAAGTCAGAATTAAGCCAATGTAAAAGACTTCTTTGGACCACAGAGCCTTTACTAGTTACTGTCTCGGTTTTTTTTTTTTTTTTTTTTTGTCAGAGAAAGTTTGCTAAGTCCTGAGGTAGGTAAAAGTGTTCACAGAAATAAAACAAGCACTCCAGGGCATGAGTGACAAAAACAAAAGATAACACAAAGAGTAGCTGTCAAACCCCAGGAGGTCTTCTTAGGAGGGGTATTTGCATGTGTATGTATGAGTGAAAGTCCCAGGTCAGCTCTGGGTATTATTTCCCTTGGGGGCCATCCACACACGTTGTTTTGTGAAACAAGGCATCTCACTGGAACCTTGTGAACAGGAAATCTTCCTGCCTGTACCTCCACAGTGTTGGTATTAATCGGGGTATACCTACACCTAGCTTTTCCTTTTTTTCTTCTTTCTTTTTTGTTTTTATACAGATCCTGGGAATTGAATCTTCATTGTTGGCAGTCAAATCCATTACCAAAACCCCAACCACAAATCAGCTACAGCAGTCCAGTCCATTCTTTCCATTTGGTAGTAACCAAACACAAATCAGGAGCAATGGCTTGATGCAGAAGAAACCGGTAGTCTCTGCTGATGTGCATGAGTCCACAGAAGTAGCAAGCAGCAGCCAGAATACCATCAAAAATTCTTTGGTGAGTTTCTCTCTACAAAGTCAGGACAAGCAATAATCAGCTAAGAAAGCAAGGCAAAGTAGTGCAAGAGTGTTGTCAGTGAAGACCAGCCTCACCAAAGCCCAATGAAGACCAGCAAAGAATCGCAAGGTGAACCAATGTAAAAGCATAGACCACTGTCTCATGTGTTATACTTTTTCCAAACATCATGAGCCTCTCAAGCATCTGCTCCAGCAAAACATCATGTGCCCTTTCACAAGGCAACTTCCAGAAAAACACCATAAGTCTGTTCTCAGTAAATCATCCTCTCATGTGCCTGCTTCAGCAAAACATCCTCTCATAAGACAGTTTCCAAGAAAACATCACATGTCACAACTGAGTTTCCAGTGAAACCAGAAATTCCTGCTTCATAGACCAGACTAGCCTTGAACTCCTACAGATCTGGATCTCTGCTTTCCAAGTGCTGGGATTACCATGCCCCACCTAGGCTTACATTTGAATACGTGGTCTCCAGTGATGTTGTTTGAAGATAATGGAACTGGAACCTTGTAGAGTTGTAGAGTCCTGCCCCCCCCCCTCTTTGTTTTCTGTGTATAGACAAAATGAAGAAGAGATCTCTCTCCTTTCCAATCCTACTGCTGTATGCCATTGCCTCCCCACCATTATGAACTCTGGCATCTGTAACCATACCTGAAACAAACAATTAAGCCATGTGTATTTTATTACAGCAACAGAAAAATAACCAGTACAACCCTCCCCATAAAAATGAAGGATTAATCAGAATGGCAGAAGCCAAAGCACTGTGTCATTTACCTAGTGCTTCATTTAGCTGACCCTACTCCATAGGAAGGAAGTCTTAAGGAAATCAGATAACTGCATACTAAGAATTTGTCAGATCTCAAGCAAGGGATTCTGAGTTCCAACTCTCATTCAACACAATGTACAAGCCACCATCTGTGGATTCAACTTTGGTTCCTGAACAATATGGATTTACTTCCATGTATGGTTTCAAATTCTTTTTGTTCAACTTAAACTGTACTGTCCTCTCTAACTTTGGTTCAAATGAATATGCTCAATTATGAAAATGAATGCTTGAAAACAACCTGTTCTAGGTAAATAGTTGCCTCATACCATGAAGTTAAAATTTTCAGGGAAAAACAGGTCTTTTTCTTTATATTCTGACTACAAGTTTGAAGATGAGAAACTACAAGATAGATATAAAAACATCTTTTATTCCTCCACTGCTGAGAACAATTTATGACAATGTATAGTGTTTAGTTCATCTTCTTTACTGTATATAATCATTGTTCTAGCTAGTTTTATGTCAATTGACCATAGACTAGAGTCATCAAAGAAAAGGAGGCCTCAATTGAGAAAATGCCTCCATAAGATCCGGCAAGACTTTATGGCATTTTACCAATTAGTGACTGATAGTGAAGGGCCCAGAGCATTGTGGGTGGGGGCCACTCTGGGGTTAGTTAGTAGTACTGGGTTCTACAAAAGAGCAGGCTAAACAAGCCATGGGGAGCAGGCCAGCAAACACTCCTTGATGGCCTCTGTATCAGCTCCTGCCTCCCGGTTCCTGTCCTGATTTCCTTCCATGATAGATTACAGTGTGAAAGTATAAAATGAATAAATTCTTTCCTCCCCAAGTTGTTTTTGGTCATGGTGTTTCATCATGGCAATAGTAATCCTGACTGAGGCAATAATCTACCATCACTGGGGCATTTTATATTTTTTCACAAGTGAATAGTGGCAAGTCAATACATAGGGCACATGTCTAGGTGAAAGATGGCCATCATCTTGTTGAAAAAAAATCCTTTCAACAGAAAATAGTATATCACCTCTAATGCATCTTCTCTAGCCATCAGACCTCACTCTTATTCACTGTCTTTGAGGTATTTTGCATAATTTGCATGCAACTGATATAAACAGATAAATTCTTCTCTAACAGGTGGTAACTTTAACTGACTTCCTTCCCACTGTGGCACAGCCAGTTTCATCTCAACTTGCACCTCACTCCAGCATTCCTTTCCTCCATAGATGTTTATGCTATTCCACTTTTCCCTTGAGCTAGTTATTACATCTACTTAGTTCTCTCCCATCACATAAATCAAATTAAATCTTCAATGTGTGTTCTTATAAGACATGATTTAATTCTTCCTAAAAAAAAAAAAAAAAACCTATATTTTAATGACCCCAAAGTTCAGTAATAATTCAGATTTCTTTCCGAAGCTACTTTTTCAAACTGAATTTTGAGTAATATTTACATTTCGTGTGAGTTTAATTGTAATTCTAAATTCAATAAAAAAAATCTAAGGTGATGAGAATATGTTTTGCTTCTATTTTAATGCTTTTCAAATATCACAAGATGATAGTTGTACAGAAGGACAAGAAACAGATATTAAATAAAACTTATTCTGACATTTGTTCAAGAGGTAAGAAGGAGTTTATCAAGGGGTACTAGCACAGGAGAGAATAGATTTAACTTACAATACAGCAAGGCAATCAGGATTTATGGGCAATATTAGAGAGGGTAAAGGGGTCAGAGAATGGGAAATTGCTAAAGGAAGCAGAGGAAATCTTATTGGATTAATCCTAACAGGACTCCTGTGAAAGGCAGATGAAAGGCTGGAGAGCAAGAGTGTGGTAAAGAACCTGATCAAATATCCAGGTACCCAAATATCACTTAACAGCTTTTTTACAAACACCAGGCTAGGCACAGCAAAGGCTACAACACGGGTACCAAGACCTAATTAGAAACCTGGTGGAGAAGAAAGCTCAGATATTAAGGGTTGAGATGTAATTTAGTCATAGAGCACTTGACTAACATGTATGATGTCCTAGGTTCGATTCCTAGTACTGGAAAAGTATTCAAAGTTTGGTTAAAGAGACAGTCTTTGTCATAGGATGCAGCAAATTTTACAAAGGGATAAACTATTCAATTTAACAATTACCTTTTCATAAATTTATTCTTTTTTAATACTTAGATTTATTTATTTTCATTTTACATGTGAGAATGTTTTCCCCTTAAGTATGTTTGTGAACCACATGTATATCTGGTGCCCATGGAGGCCAGAAGAGGAACTAGAATCCTCTGAAATTGAAGTTATATAAGGATATGGGTTCTGGGACTCAAACCTGGGTCTTCTGGAAAACTAGCCAGTGCTCTTAAGGCTCCTCAGCCATTAAGAACTCAACAACTCTTCATTTCCAATAACCTACATTTTAAGAAGAGATAAAATTGTCATAGTGAGGCCTGGACACCTTGGTCTTAATTTGCAGTAGAAATCTTATTTCTAGGAACCATAAGTAGACACCATCTTCAAAGATAGCAACAGAAGAAAAATGTAAGCTGTTCATTCTATAATCTCATTTTAACCAACTGAAGGCTACCATGTCCCTAAATCAGGTATTTTACACAATATGCCCAAAGCTAAGCATGTGTGACTTCACCAGTTTTTATATAGGCACTACATGCCACCATTGGCCATCAAATTCACCACAATAGCCTGTCGAACAGGGAGAGACTGTTACTATTTGTAAAATCTAAACAACACCCTACCTTCAAAATCAAAATACTACCACCACTCACTCCACCAAAGTGAAGAGTTAATTTGGTCCTACACAGTTTATTATTCAAAGTGTGGTCTGCTGAAAACATCTTGGGCATCACTTGGGAACTTGTTAGCAATGTGGACTCTTGGTCTCCTCCTGCTGAGGCTGAACCTACACAACCCCAAGCTCCCCTGGTGACACTTGTGTGAGATAAAGTGCGGGATAACCATCTACCTATGGAACTGGTACTAAGATCGTCCCCTCAAATCATCTCCCTCTTGAATAACTAACACAGTGGTTTCTGCTGTGACAAATAATACAGGTGGGGAGAGAACTTTTACTGTCACCAAAGTGGCAGCAGTTCCTGGGGACAAAGAAAATGTGCCACATTTATTGTTGTACTTTGCCCATAAGATCAGTGTGCAGACCCTGGAAGACTACAGAGACATGGCATTTTACTGCCAGAGGATTTAAAACAGTCTCAGTTATAGCTATAGTATCTGTACTCAGTACCAGTTAAGTAAACTATGATACAACTTCTGCAAGAGAATACTTTGAAGGCTTTAAAAACAAGGTCATCTTTCATACACCACATGTGCTGTTTTCTAGTACAATCTTAACTTCAAGTATGCAGAGGAAAAACATACAGATGGCACAGGAGCTACTGTGAGTTATATCTTCTTTAAGGAAAAATAGTGTGTGTGTGTGTGTGTGTGTGTGTGTGTGTGTGTGTGTGTGTGTGTATGTGTATGTGTGTATGTGTATGTGTGTATGTGTGTGTGTGCCTGGAGAACTTCTGGAAAGACACGGAAAAAAGACAGGAAGGAAGTATTTCATTCCAAGGAGACACTGCCACAGACATGCATGGGTGGGCTAAATGTTGCCCTGTCTTTCCAGGGGTGTCAGAAACTGACCAACATATTGGAAACACCTCAGTTTTAACATGGTGGCTTTTAAGTAATTACTTAAAGATGCACAGGAGCTAGATGTGCATGTGTGATATAACTCCTAATCAGTTATGCTTGTAATCCATTTGCAATTTACAAATTCTTCTACTATGCTGAAAAGTATATATACTGATGATTGGGCTGGCATTTAAAACTAAAACCAACCTCAAAGACCCCAACTTTATTCCCACACAAGTGTTTGCATGCATGTATATATGTGCATACATGCATGTTTGTGTGCCTGTGTGCATGCGTGTGTGTGTGTGTGTGTGTGTGTGAACTATTGTTGTCATTGTTATAAAGACCTTTGATATCCATCGTTAGAATATACTTCATTCCTTTGATGGTAGAATCTCCAATGGGTGGTAATTCATGGAATATATATGTGCACTAACCCATTACATCTCTTGGGCTTATTTGCAAAACACAGTTGTCATTTTTCCAACAAGCTTTCAGGGGAAGAAAATTTCATCGAAAAAACACAAATGTCTTACCACTCTATCCTGTAAGAACCTAAAGAGACTATTAGGCCATAAAAAAGGAAATTGAGGGATAAATTTAATACTTCAAAGTGACTGTGTTAGCAGGAGGCTTGGGCATATTGCCAGGTTAAGGAGATGTAGCTTTATACCCACATCTTAACAGCATCCTTAATCTGCAATCTTCACTCCTCCTCGCTTAAAGCCCAGTGCCCACAGTCATCACAGCCGGAGTGTCCCTTGCAGCTTGTCTTATGATTTGATGTCACTTGGGCTCTGAACTCTGTGTGATTTCTCCATTAAAGCAAACAGCAATTGGAAAAGCCCTCTTCTGATTGAATCATGACCTGATGTAGTTGAGAACACCTTTGAAAACCCCATAGTCCTTACATAATGTTGATGGGGATGTGAGGGTTCCATTTTGCAGGGGCTGGAGGCAGAACAGCATCAAAGGGCAGAGGGCAGTTGCCAGAAAACATATGATTTTGGTTTGAGTTTCTTCAGACTTAGGTGTCTGAACACCAGGCCTGTGTTGGTGACTCAGATGCAGGAAGTGGTAGAATGTTTGAGATATATAGCCTACCAGACACAGGCCTTTCAAAGCTGTATCTACTCCTGCCTCTAGATTAGTCTCTCTGTCCATGGTCTGACTCTTAAGGTGAGGTCTACTTCATGCTTCTGATGTGGCTGTTTTACCATGCCTTCCCCATCACTGTGGGACAAGGCCTCTAAAACCATGAGCTACACTAACCCTGCCCATGAGCTATAATAATCCCTCCCATACATTACAATAACCTGCCCCCTGAAACTATGAGCTACAATAACTCTCCCCCTGGAGTTCTGACCGGTATTTCTGACTCAGATTTTATCAAAGTAACTAATGAATCTATCAGTTTATGCCTTCATCTTCTACTATACAGAACTGATCTTTACAACTATATATGCTCTTTATTATGCTTAGTAAAATTAAAGACAAATTAAAAAACTCAAGAGCTTGTGGTACACAGAAAACACATATGCAGAGATTATGGTAACTCCAAAGTGAATATTATCTACAACTCTTAAGGAATCTCAAAACCAGAGCCACCATGATAAAACAGTTATACTGTGATGTCAAGGAAGGAGATACTGAATTACTGATATAATTTATGTGAGCAAATTCAATCATTTAAACTGATTTCTACATAAATAGGCATGTCATTAAACATGAAGCGTCAGGAAAGGATTACCAAACTTGTAAGATCCATCTTCATTGGTAAATTTGAGTTAATCAATGTTTACTCTGGGGGAAAGGTGCCTTCTAATTCCAGCTTTGACAGCCCAAATGTCAGTTAACTTACAAAGGAAAGCACAGTATTGCTTTGGCAGGTATTTCCTGCAGGAAATGAATCTTTCACATGCAGTAATGGTGCCAAACTTTGTTTTCAGCTGTTTAGAACACTGGTGCATCTTTAAATCTTTCTACTTGTTAATTGCAGGATGTTATTTGCATACATTTCTCAGGCTATTCTGACATATTAAACACCCTGAAGAAGTTATATCTATATAAAATAAATAAGCTATTAAACTGTCACCATGTGGTTCTGTGTACCTCCTTGCTCCAGGATACTTATGAGGGCATCATTTGTTTTTTCCAAATGAGACATTCTAGAATATTAAAGCAGGAATCTGGCACTTAGTTTCAGTCCTGGTGGAAAGCACCTTGGGATCTTGGGAAATGACAAAACTGTGCTACGTTTGCATTTGCTAAATGAGGAGACTACCTGAATTTGAATGGGGCTGGTGTGAACTCATAGGAAAGGCTGAGAAGAGAAGAGATTGTCACAAAGCTCAGGCTTATTCATAGGATGTTGTGAGGAAATGAAGAAATATCAAACCCACAATAGTAAAACCTTGGAGAACTAGGGATGAAGCTCAGCAGTAAAGCATTGACCTAGCATGAACAAGACCCAATAAATCTGAATCTGATATTCCAAAGGCAGAGGCAGAAGAATTGCCATGTATAGTTGTACTACATAGTAAATTCCAGGACAACCTCCTCTCCTCCTCTATACAAACACACACACACACACACACACACACACACACACACACACAAACCTATCTTGAGAAATAAAACAAACATAGGGCCTGAGATACCTCTGATGGCTCCATCAGTAAAGGAGTTACCACAAAAGCATCAGGATGCTAGCATGCTAGCATTGTTTGTTATAATCTCAGCACTGAGCACGTAAAGATGGGCAGACTATTAGAACTAATCAAGCCAGTGAGCCTCGTGTCAGTGAGAGACTCACAAAAAATAAGGTGGACAGCACCTGAGAGATGACAAGATTGATATCTGGCGCGTGTGCACACACACACACACACACACACACACACACACACACACTAACTTTTTGCAGTATAGCTCACAAAACTTGAATTGAAAAGGAAACCATAAATAAGCAGATAGTGCTAACTGAACATAATTCAAGTTGTTTGGTTAAGAACTCCCTCTAGAGAAGTATCTGATAGGAAGAAATGCATCCACAAGTCACCACAAATACTCCCCAAAACCCTTTGTGCATCTCTGCCAGTTATCCTTCATCAAGAGAGCAATTTGACATCTTGCCCAAGTTTGGTTTCTCTGTTGGTATGACAAACACTACAAATGAAAACAACGTAGGTATTTATTAATTTTCCATTTTATAGTTCATTATGGAGAAAGGGGAGGGCAGAAACTCAAGAGGCAGCGACTGAAGCAGAAATCATGGAGAAAGGCTGTTTACTGGTTTGCTCCCAGGCTCACAATCAGCTACCCTTCTTATGCATTTCATTCCTAGATGCCCAGGTATAGCAGTGCCCACAATGGTGTGGGCCCTCTTCCGTCAATTAATAGTCTAGAAAACACCCCCCGCCCAGACATGCCCAAAGGCCCGATGGAAGCAGTGCCTCAGTTAAGGTTCCCTCTTCCCAGGTGCATCGAGTTGACAGCTGAAGCTAACTAGGACACCCCTTCATCAAAGTCACTTGGCAGAAATTTAGAAAAGTTTTTATTAAATAAAGAACATATGACAGGTACTATCAACTTAGATCTTGCAACATAAGTACAGCCAATATTCATGTTAAAACTTAATCCTCAAAGCACCTGCATTAAAAGCTGTCGCCTCTGGGATCTAATGGTGTTGTGGGAGCAGAGCATCAACACAATTAGCACCATAGCTAATCTCCCACCACTGAAGACACAGCATACATCCCTTCCAATGGATGCTGCAACAAGGAAGCCATTTGGAATAGATGCAGTCTCGGCAGACAAGCACCTTGATCTTGGTGTTTCCAATCTCAAGAACTGAGAGAGATGAATTTCTGCTGCTATAATTGTCCAGTCTGTAGGATTTTGTTACAATAGCATCAATAAACCAGGACAATGTAGAACTGTTAACATCCCTTGGAGCTACCCCAGAGCAGGGGCCAAGGTCTCTTCTCATTTTCAGAGACACAAGCTATAGTTCATAACTACCAACATCTCGGTGTATTGAACAAAGTAACTGGTCATAGCTGTTTGGATAAGAGATGACTCCACAGGGGCGAAGGGATTGCCTGGACTACGGGTTTCTAATGGGTAAACGGGTAATCGAGAACTAACACTGCCACCCAATAGTTAAACCTTCATGATGGCAGGCTATTGGCATGCTTAGATCCATCATATCATCTATGCAACGAATCAGAAACTGGCGACCCACTGCAACCATCATGTTCCAAATAGAGTCTAAAGATTTCCATGAGGTATCAAGCCAGAGGCTGTAGTAAACCAGGGAAGTGAGTGATCACAGGTGGGATTCACTGCAGCAAAGCTCTCTTTACTATGGTTTTTCCAGAATAGAGTATAGTTTTCAATCATTTCCATCTCCTTGAACATTATGACCTTTTTTTTTTTTAAACTTAGAACCTTTAAACACCTCTCTTTGAGTTCTTTACAAAAATGGCTCTAGTTCAATTCTCAGTAGCCATAGTGCAGCTCACAATCATTTGTAATTTCAGTTCCAGGGAATCCAATGCCCTCTTTGGGCTTCCAAGGGCATTGTGTGCATGTGATGTAGACCTGCAGGCAAAACACCTATACCATAAAAAAATAATAATAAATAAAATCTCAAAACAATATTTAATGGAATAAATGAATAAATCAGTTACCTTACTGTGCGTAGAGCAGTAGAGCATGCTCCTCCATGTAACTGAACTACTCCCCTCCCCTCCACCAAAAACATTTCTCACTGATCTCTCATTATCATTACTTGTTCAAAGAAGCAAATATCACAAATCATTGTGCTTTGTAGAACTGTCTTCAGAACTTCATACTTCCAACAACTTTCTTTTTCTGTTTCTCTTAAAAGCCTATGCTATCTGCTTTGAGCCCAACGTGAAGCTATATTTCACGGGTTAGTCCACTTGCATGCCCTCCTTCTGCTTCCTATATATGATCTAAGCAGTTACGTCCTTGCTACCTCAGCAGCAGGGTCATGTAGATGGAAAAAGATTTATGGGACAGCAATGAAACTCGGGGCCCATAGTGCACAGGCCCTCAGAGTGTTGAGCACCCTTGGGAATTGGTGATTTATCTGCAAGGACATAACAACAAGCACTTCTCGACAGGTACTTAACTCCACTTGGTTTGCCTGTTTGTTGTTTTGATGCGGTCTATACAGCTTAGGCTGGCCTAGAACTGTTATGTAGTCCAGCAGGATCTTAAACTGAGGATCCTTCTGCCTTGGCTTTCTAAATGCTGGGATTACAGGTATATAGGCCATGCCATTCAAAACAAGTTGTGTTTGTTTCCTTGGGATCAAACTCAGAGTCTTGTGCATGCTAGCTAGAATAGTATACTACCACAGAGAATCATACTGAGCCCGTTGTTACGAAGAAATTATCAAAGAAAGAAAACCTAATCATGAAGCATTGCTATCAGAATACATTTTAGTGTTATGTCTGTCTTTATATGAATACACTTTTTAATTTTGCCAATATTAAATGATTATGACATTATAAAACCTGAACCAACCTCAGTACAAAGGAGAGTATACAAAAGACTCATTTGTGTACTCCAGTACTTAGGTATTAAGTCTGAAAGAAAATGCCAGCTCTTTAAATAAAAATATAAATTGGGTAGATGGTAATGAAAAGAAGTTTTTAAATGTGTATCCCTAAGATGTCTGATTTCATTGTACATTTTTCAGTGAAATTAAAGAAAACCTGCAGAAAGTCTTGGCTCTTTCAAATTTCTCCCCAATGACTTAAAACTTTCAGATGGATGGGGCATGTAGACTCTGAGCAATGTGCATTATTACTATCCCTTCAAGAGCAGGCCTAAGTGGATTTTCTTTGTTTAGTCTAGTAAACATAAACAGCAAACATTTATCACATGACTGATACGTTTGCCTTTTACAAAACCACCCTGGCCAAAAATTATTAGGAAACAGATCGGTGGCCCCATTGGACTGAAGCAATGTAATTAGGTAGTCCAACACTACATTTTGTCAAAAATTTCTGACAACCTAATAACCAGATTGTCATCACATAGGCATTGAAAAATGATCCTGGGTTTGTTCCAGCATGAAAATGCCACTGGTTTCTGTTGTGCTTTTTTTAAATGTAAAATTAAACAAAAATCTATAAAGGATGACACAGGATGCAGCCAGTGGTCAGTGGTGTGTAAGTGGGTGTATGCCATTTAAAGGATGAAGGAAGCAGTTTAAAGTTTAAAGACTTCCCAGGAATACCTGTGTGATTTCAATAATTTGGCATCTGCACACTAAGAGATAAATTATTTAAAAAAAAATGTTAGGTACCCGTCCACTGGCATTGCCAAGCATTTGCTCTGGCCCTGGCACTTTGTTATATCTTGCCTGTTGGGAGATTCCAGCAACCATCAGTGATATGTGTTATTGTGATCCTCATTTCTGTGGGACAGAGGGAGGCCTCTCCAGTCATTACTTGTACACCCAACGCAGCCTCAACTCCACGTTCATAGAGGCTGTAAGGTGCTGGCAAAAAAAAAAAAAAAAAAAAAATGGAGTATAATATTGTCTGGCTAAATTAGGAGTGTCCCTTTTAAGAAAACTACTATGTGTTTTGGCTCCAAAAGATGATAATACAGTATGTAATCTGACCTATAAGCCAAATTCTATTGACATTATGTATCAATGAAAGGAAAGGGTGCTGTGGTTATGGATTATTCTCACAGTTATGTGGTTAAATACTATGTTCACTATAGAGTTTAAATCTGCAGCACACAAATCATGAAAGTGTATTGGTGAATTGTACTTCTGTACAAAATAGATGTAGAGCATCATTCTCTTGCTTTGCTCATTCACCAGTTAAACCAAAAACAAAATGTATGCTGTGCAAGAAAACAGGCAGTATAAAAACATGTAGAAGTTTGACTGCAAACTGCTGAGCGGCTGACAGTCTGATTAGAATCACTGAGCAGTCCTTTCTCTCACAGCAACACACAATTTACACAGCAATTCTTCTCTAGGAGTTCTTGTAATGAAAGTGTAAACACTGCAGTCAATCATAATTGGGTTCGACAAACCCCAAACAATGTCTTCTGGGAAGCAGGCCTCTGAAGACTCAATGAGTGGTTTAGAGCTATGTGGGAAACTTTTTAACTCACTGTTAGTTAGCAATTCTTCTTAAGAAACAAAAACACTTCTTAGAGTATCATGGTTCATACCTAGAATCCTAGGTTGCATCTATTTCTGATTGCTTCCTTAAATGAGAAATACAGAGAAAATAGAAGTCCTGCTTCATTTTCTCTGGTCCAGTCTGTTTGCAGAACTTTGGAGCACAATTCTGAATTATGTTTTTCATGCTAGTCAATAATTAATACCAAGGTTGAAACTGTTGGTGTGATGTGACCTTAAATATTTCCCAAAGCCATGAAGGCTAGGTCACCAGCTGATGGTACTAGTGGGAGGGGCTGAACTTTAGGAGGTGATAACTACTACAAAGAGGAAGTTAGGTCATTGGTGGCATGCTCATTTGGGGAACAGAGGAACCTGAAGTCCTCCTTCTGTTTATTTTTATTTCTTAGGGACAAACAAGTGAGCAGCTTTCGCCACCAA
>JADRCD010238518.1:0-35890 GCA_019843815.1 Montemys delectorum
AAAAAAAAAAAAAAAAAAAAACAACAACAACAACAACAAAAAAAACCTAGAGATTAATTACTTTAGGGATACAAGTACCAGAGAAGAGTATGACAATACGGGCCCTGGCATCAGATATTTCTATTGCTTCTCCTTCACGGCTTACCAAAGAACAGCGACAAAACTCAGGTCAACGTGACATGAAGTTGTCTCCTCAAATTCAGATGTTTTTTAAGACTTTTGAAAAATGGACCTAGTATCCACTGCCTAATGGAAAAATCAGATTTAGTATCTTAAGACTTTCGTTGGGCTGGAGAGATGGCTCAGAGCACTGACTGCTCTTCCAGAGGTCCTGAGTTCAATTCCCTGCAACCACATAGTGGATCATAACCATCTATAGTGAGATCTGATGCCTTCTTCTGATGTGTCTCAAGACAGCTACAATATACTCATATGCATAAAATAAATAAATCTTTAAAAAAAATACTTTCGTTAATAATATGATTCCACTGTTAGCAAATCTTTAATGTCTTTCTATTTCTGTTTTATGGATTGCTATGGTGTAGACTTGGTCCTCAGACTGGCACCACTGGCAGACAATGGACCCTTCAAGAGACGAGGCCTAGGAGGTGCCCTAAGAGCACTGCAGGCACACCCTCACTGCATGGCTCCGAGCCTTCTCTTTCCTCTTTTGCTTCTGGCCATGAGGAGAACTGTTTCCTTTACCACTTTTCTGCCACTGCCCCCAGTACCCACATAAGATGCATAAAAGCAATTTATATCTGCCCCTCCCCCCAATAAGCCTCTCCATTTGACAAGTGAAACCCTGTATCTCTTATCTCAGGAAGTTTGTTCCCATGACAGAAAGTTGAATGATGTACATATTCTATATCATGTATTCTCCAATTTATATCTCTACACATTAGGATACAAGTATGGTATATCTTGAGGACCCCTGGGAAAGCTGGAGAGCAAGGCAAAAAATGGGAACCAAGCCAAGGCACTCTAAGTTCCAAGTAACTCTTCGCCCACACTGTCACCAAACCTTCTGTTCTCTGCCATCATCGTTCCTTGGGTCCCCCACCCCCATCCCCCCCCCACCTCGAAACTCCCATCCTAGGCTTCCAAGCTTTCCTGCCTCTCTCTAGAGCTTGGTACATGATCAGCCTCCCTGGGGTTGGACTCTTCTTTCAAGGCCCAACCTGGCTAAATTCCTGTTCATCCTTCAAGTCTCAACACAAATGTCACTTCCTATTGCTCTTTTCTTATGCTATGAATTTCCATCCTTGTGAAATACAATTAATGATATAGTTCTACCTATTTTACCTTTCAACCATCTCTCTGCTACCAAACCCCAGGAGCAGAATCTACAGCCCCAACTTGCTCATTTCAGCTGAGCCAAATAGGTGCTCATTTCATACTTAAAATACCCCTGACTTAACACTCTCAAATTAAGTTTGCATTATCAAGCATGAGCACCGCCATCATGTACACCTACAAGGGAAGAGGACATTTTACAATGTATCATCTCAGTAAGAGCTTGGTTCAGTTTATTAACAATAAATGTTAAAAGCACACTTCAACATAAACAACATTTTCATAATTTTTACCATGCAAAAACAGACCAATCATCTCTGTCATATTTTCCATGTCACAAATCAACAAAGACCTATGCCTCCAACATACCTTTTACAGATTATCATCATTATCATATGCTGATTTATCCTTATAAAAGACAGAAAAAGATCATTTATAAATTTAATCACTAGAGCAAATCCATAAATTAAGAGCAACTCAAATCACATCCATAAACAAAATACAAAAAAAAAAAAAAAAACTTCACAGGAAACTCAATTCACTGAAGTGCTGACCTAAATCACAAAATATCTATTTCTACTTTTAAAACCTGCAGAAAAAAAAATATTTTTTTAAAAGTAAACTTTCAATTTCTCTCCTCTTGGTCACAGAAAATGAAAACAATTCAATAACCCTGAACTCAGGGATTCCTCAATCGCTTGTCAAGTTTAACAATCTTGGGTCTCTTTGTGCTCCTTGAGAATTCCTGAGTAACTATCTATCTATGTGGGCTTTAGCCAGTGATATGTACTATGTTAGAAAGCAAAACACAATTAAGAGAACATTGAATTCACATTAAAGTAAACATTCTACCAGATTTTTAAAAACAAAATTTAAAAAAGTATGATTTTATTTCTGTAGAACATGTATACAGGAGGAAAGGGGTATTGTTTTACGCTGAACAAGTCTTGATGCTTGGCCTGGAAGACACCTGGATCCTACATGACTCAACAGCCCATTTGTTACAACATGTTGCTGGCTAACATACACACAGAAAACCACCCCAGCCTTTTACCCACCACTAGATCTTGAGAAGCTTGCAGAACCCTGAAAAAACGTCTTGGATCCCCAGGGATTCTGCAGCAGCACTTCAAAACTCTCTGCCTTTCTCCATAGAAGCTCCATCCTTTGTCACTGTATCAGCAATGGCTCCAGGTAGTCTGGACTGAGCACTGGCCCAACCCCTGACAAAGATGCTCTGGAGTGTCAAAAATCCTGGGGGCCATTCCAACATCAAAGAACTCGGACAGTCTAGGGGTAATGCATTGGATAGCTTTTAATATATCAATAATGTTTCTCATAGACAACTTAAGGTCTATAAGAGAGTACTGAACATTATGGTGATAAAAAGGTACTCACACTGCTCCTCTCCTTTTGGTTTAATTGCCAAAATCCCTAAATAAAAAATGACAGGCTACTGGGGATTAAAAATACTGCCCATGGGACTCAGAGTACAATTTTTCCCTCATACACACACACACGCACACACACACACACACACACACACACACACACACACACACTAGCAATGCTTGGGAATTGCAGGAAAGAAATCCTCTTTGCATCATTGTCATCTCTTGCAAGTATTAGGCCTGACCTCTGGGAGGGAGAACTTCCCATATTTTCCAAGTTAAAAACAGACAATCACAGGGCAGAACAGAACCACTTTCCAAACACCATGGTACTTTTCCCACTCTAGATCTATGTGATAGATACCAGCTGAGGAGTTAGTGTTTCCCTCAATTCTTAACATGTTTGGGTTCAGATCAAGTGTAGTAGTTCTTTTGTTCATCAAAATGTTATATCTGGGAGAGGAGGGGAGGGGGCGGTAGAGAAAAAGAAAAGAACCACAGAGCCTCTGAAGTCTACTACTAAAAATATCATTTTGATACTGGCCACAGACTAATCAACGCATAATGGACCTCTGTATTCAGCGTTCAGAACTCATATTAGGCAGTGTAATTTAAAACTATGGTAGGCAATGAAGGATGTTCCTACAATCTGGACTCCTGCAGAGTATGCAATTTGCTTTCCCTAAGAGGAAAATAATCATAAAATTCAACAAAGTACTCTTTTGTCCAGCCTGACTGCCCAAATTCTCTTGGTTGACCCATCCATGACTCACCGAGTCTCATTGAAAAGGGAACTTCTTGACACTGTTTGATTTTTAACCATCTTCAAGTTAAAAGGGTTTTGAAACTCAATAATCACTCATCCCTGCTTAGAATTAATGACTTTTTTTACCATCCACGTGAGGTCATACTTACCCCACACCTTTCCCGGTCTTAAGGGTTCTTTGACTACTAATGCATGATGACTTTTTCCACCGTTACATACGTTTTCAGAATTTTTGTTGTGCCTTCCACAATATAAAAATTAATTAATTAAAATAAAATCTACTTAATCTGCGAAGGCAGGGGCAGAGCAAAGAAAGCTACTGATCAGTCCACACCATGTCATTGTCTCTACAGTAGGAATGTACCCAGGGAATGTGCCTAATACTGTGTTTAGGGATAAGTATGCATGCATTTCTTCCTAAAAACACTCACAATAAATATTCCTAGAAGTCTTATTGTAGAAACAAGAAAATAGACAGGGACAAGCGACTATCCAAGCACATGCACTCAAACCCAAGACCATGTGACCAATGTTTAGTGGTCTTAATCAGTCACTACCCTGCAATGGCCAGTCTACCAGAGAGTAACCATCAATCCAATTTTATCATCAACACTTAATCTAAACTTTAATCATTCAGAGCTCCATCCAGCTTGACGCTTCTCTTGGATATCATATTTTACTCATGGTGATTTAGGTCACCTTTCAATTATGCCATCTTCCCATTTCACTACACTCAAAATTAGTTTCACATACACTGTAACCTCCAATCATCTTTCTCAGTACCCTGCCTCCCAGAAGAGAAAGATCTCAACGTCAAAGAAGCTATTTGGGGGGCGGGGGGGAGAGGGTGGTGGTTCGGGACAAGACTTCCTTGCAAGTGTGTTCATGATCCTGTCCACCCTTAATTCATTCATCAATTCTCTCATAATTCACACCTCAAAATAAATATGGAAATTAGTATAAGGTTCATTTGAGGACAAAGTAAATCCAGTACTACATATTTGAAAATGAAACTCTGAGGGAAGGCATGCATATAACAACATCCTCCATCTAGGACAAAATCCAGCCATTCTGACTGATTGGGTGGTGTAAAAATAGGTACTACAGCCCAATGGAGAAGAAGCCAGCCAAGGGCAGCTTACTCCAAAACCCTTGGTCCTTTGGGAGAGGTGAAAGAGACATGAGCTGTCAGTAGTAGCTGCAAAGAAGAGCAAACCTGAAGCTATCATACCAGATGAGTCAAGTCAGGGTCTTCCCTTCAGTTCACAAATGACCTGTGAAACATTCGTAACGCCACACTCTGAACGGGCAGTGTGCATGTTGCCAGGGCCTGGGTTTACATGGACTCCACTGCTGCTAGAGGGTTTCTGGTGGGATGTCACTTTCAGAATACTAGCATGTAACTTGATCTTTTGCGTTAGATGAATACAAATGGCTCCTTGGACAAGTACCATAGAATGAAAAACCAGACCCTGGATCCATTCATCCTGTGGTAAGAGGAAATAATTACAGACCATTTCAGGAAAGGATTTTGAAGGAGTTATACCCTGTGACCATTCCAGCTGTAGCAGATGCACTCCAAAAAGGAAAAAAGAGATAAAGTATAATCTGCAGATGGGGGAGGGGTAGCAATTAAAGGAAAATAAGTAAAGGGTTTAGCTTAGGCTGCCAGGGAACAAACAGAGAATTAACTTCACTTTTAAACTTGCTTTAATTGTACACAGGACAAAACTGACTTTGCTCTCCCTGACACAAATGAAGACCTAGCCGTCCAGGGAACTCAACGGTTTAGATTTCCTGCTGCGTGCCCTTCCTGATACCTCAAGTCTTAGGACTATTTTTTTTATCCTTTCCAACTTTAATGTAAGACATGCGTACATGTTCATGTGCCTGTGTGGAGGCATGCGTGTGGGAGCAAATGAACGTGTATATGCACGCAGATGTGGAAGCTAGATACCAGCATCAGTTATCTGCCTCGGGAAAGCCCCACCTTATTTTCTGAGACAAGTTATTTCAACCGGAAGCAAAAGTTAGGCTGGATGGACAACAAGACCTCGGGACATAGATAGATACCACTTCCAGCTTTCTCTGTGATACCCAAATTTTAAGCCTAAGCACCAAGCCATCCCTTCGGTTCCTCAAAATCCCGGTTTCTTTTGCCATGGAAATTGTTTCCCATCCTCTTTTTTCTTCCTGCAGTGTCACGCAACCACAGTTCTCCAGCTCTGTTTCAGCCAGCTCGAGGCCATTGCCTCCCACCTGGTCCATGATGTCCTCGATGCTTTCAAGGTCCCCACCCCTTCTCCCTTTAGCCTGAAAAGTGTATTTCTTCATTTCTCTGAGGCTAAGAAGGGCTTCCTTATCCTCTGGGTCCATTTAAAATCTCTTTTCCACCCCTACTCCTCAGTTAGGTGCAGCCTTTGTCTCCACAAACAAATAGTATTCTATACACCGACTGTCCCACATGGCTGTCCTCATTCTATGGATAGCTTTCTTGCTTGGTCTTTCTTGTGAGACAAGATCTAATAACCCAAGCTACCCTGGTACTCATTTTGTATCTGAGGCTGTCCTTGAACTTGCAGTCCTCCTGACTCAGCTTTCTCAGTGCTTATAGTGGAGGTATAAGCCATGAGTCTAGAGAAATTTTAAGGTTAGTAGGATTAACTGGCAATAATTGGTAGTGAAATGTGTATCAGGTTCAGAAACGAGCACAATTAAAAGTCATTCTCTCTCCCTCTCTCCCTTCCCCCTCCTCCCTCCTCTCTCTTCCACCTCTCTTGAGTTTATCCTTTGCTATCCCACCCCCCTCTCACTCCACTATGTATCTGTGGAGGTGAGAAAAAACACCTTTTGGATTCTTTCTGTTCCACCTTCCTTCTCACACCTGGGTTCCTCCTACTCCAAACCCATTCCTGTGTTGAACCTTGCTGCTCAACCCTCTGTGTTACATGTCCCATCTATACTTGCCTCAAAGCATTTAATTTGGGGCAAACTTGGCCGAGTACTTATTTTTCTCTGGATCCCCCAAACAAACATCAGTATGCTGTCTGACTGCAAGCCTGCTTGGTGACATCCCTTTGCAATGACCAGACACTCAAGATGAACTATAACCTTAGTTTTTAATCATTAGTCTACACTCCGTTTGGTTTAGGTAGGGAAAGAAAGTCAAGGTGTAAGTTTGATACATCTTGGCAAGGAAGCTACTTGGGGGTTGGAGGGGCTTCTGTGACCTCAATTTAATGTAGAAGCAACTGAGTATTTGAGATAAATTAAAAGAGACCACTTCTAACTCGGGTTCCAGCTTTCCAAAGTACCATCCAAGAGAAGTGGCCAGACAGAAAGGCGCTGGCAGACTCTGGGTGCACCAGACAACTCCTGCCAGACAATAGCCCATTTGGAAAGGCCTGCTTGGATCTCTCATTGCAGACACCAGCTGATATGCCCAGAGCTATCCCTAGTGACTCTGGGACAACTTTGGTAGCTTGAAAACACAGCTCCTACAAGTCAGAAATTGACACATTATCTCCCCCACGTCTTCTAACAGTTATTGATGCTATTCAGAAAGCCATGCTTCTGTGCCTATTAATAACCTCAGAAAGAACCTCCAGGAGGTGTCAAGATGAAAACGGATCTGGCTGGGGGAAGCCAAAGACTCCATCAGAGGTTACAGTTGCAATTAGTATATTTGAGAAGAGAGAAAAGAAAGACATAACATCGTCTTTGTTCGATGTAATCAGTTCGGGAAGCTTAAAAGAAAACTCTTAGCCAATGAACTCAAGCACCGAGTGGAATGCACCGAAATCTACAGCAAAGGAAATCCTCTGGGACTTGTCTCTTTATAGAGATCACGCTGCTAAGGAGTTGCCTGCACAACAGTTATTTCAGAGAAGTTTGCCTACGAAGCTGATTATCACTAAGCCTTTTGTAGTTATTTACACCTCTGTACAGTTTCTGTAAGTGATACACGAAGTTGCAGCTGGATCAACGTACTCTGAATAATGGAATCACTAATTAATCTTTAAAAGGACTTTTCGAGGTGGTCTTTCTCCCCTCCCCTCCCCCAACAGAGTGTGATTAATGGAATTTTCTCACAATTTAGCTTGAAATACGCTTTTGCCAGTCAAGCAGCTACAACAGAATCAGATAATTGTGGTATGACTCAACAAACGCACAGCTGTTCATTTAAATATATCCGTCAAAAGTATAAATACAGTCATGAGGAAGCAAAGAAGCCATGTACCAGGGTCAGATCACAAGTTGAACCAGTTAGCATTTAAGTAACCACAACAGAAACCAAGGAGTCGCTAGGAAATGGGAGGGGGTAGACTTCTAGATGCATACTGCATGGAAAGAGACCAGAAGACAGTTATAACCCAATGACTAGCCACCCAACCCAAACCACTCACTGACCTAAAAAGAGCAATCTTCAATATAAAATTAAGTGCACTGAATCCAATGAAGAGAACTTTTTTAAGTAGATGATGTCCCAAGTACATAAAGATGGAAAGCCTGCAGGGTAGAAACAATTGATTGTATCTTATGGAAAACAGTGGATACCTCTCTATCCCCAACCCCCAACACACAAACACACACACACACACACACACACACACACACACACAAATAAACAATACAATCTAAAAACAAAACCAGCAGCAGCCTACTTTCTATCTCCAAAGACATATAAACTGCCTTCCTCTGTTCTTCCATTTCTTCCTGGGTATTCTAATGAGAACCCCAAGCATTAGATCATCTCTTCCGCTAGCTACCTAGTAGTTAAGACAGTGTGTGTGTGTGTGTGTGTGTGTGTGTGTGTGTGTCCACAAGCCCAACATCTCACCTAACAAAGTTGATATTATTCCAATATCATCTAAAATCAAATCAATCTTTAATCCAGGTAGGTAAATTGTTGACTATAAACAATCTGTGCCTCAAGAAATGAGGAAGACTAGGAGCAGCATACATGAAAGGAAGTTATTGGTTCTTTTAGAATGGTTAGTACTGGTGCGATGTTAGCATTGCAGCACTCTGACAATGCTCTGTGCCTCGTACTGAACAATTAAGTAACTGTGGCCAATACTGTCGCTATTCAGTGTCCCTATGGACTACAGTCCTTTGTGTGAAATAAAAAAAAAAGATATAGTTGTAACAGCAACACAAGCAAAAACTTCTGAAAGTAAATTTAAACTAGAAATATTTGCGAGAAATATTTTATTCACGAGTCTAGGTCCTGCCCACGAAAAATAGCTTCAAAACAATGGCCATCCAGTAACAGTGAGCATTGCTGCTGACCAGGTTGCAGTACTAAGATGCCATTTCCCACTGGAAGAGAATCAAAGCAAGAAGAGAGTCACCAAAATCTATCTAGAAAAAAAATGAGAAGTCCAATGGCTAAGTTCGTTAACAAATAAATGGAGAAAGAATGAGTGTGTGTGGGGGTGGTGGTGGGGGGGAATCTGAAGTTTGAAAGCCTTACTAGACAGGAGAAGGAGGGGCCATGCTAAACCATGCTGCTATGTACAGGGGGCGGGGGGGGGGGGGGGGGGGGCCCCCTATAAAAAAGCCAAAGAAAATGACAAGGAAACAATTATCATGCCCCATATACTACAAATGTGCTTGACCTGTGTGGAAGTCACAAAAATCTCACTTTATCAGAATTTACTAAACTAGATATGTTTGTTGTGTAACAGTTTCCTCTTGGATCAAAACATTCCAGTACACAGATAAGCCCCTTAAGCAGGAAACACAGCTCCAGGAAGTCCCTGAAACTGACCAGACTTACTAGGCGCCCACTGACAGACTAAGCAATAAAAGCTGAGAGTGCCCCTCAGGCAGAAGGAAGCTGGGCTGCACAGAAGACTCCAGACAAGCTGCAAAGACTCTGAGACCAGACCAGCTGCCAGGAAAACAAACGCCAGCTGAGCTGCCTAGAGGAGGTTTAAACTAGAGTCGCTTGGAAAAGACACTCCCCAACCTGTTGAAGTGCCTTCATATGCAGTGTGCTCCAGATTCCCAGCTCTGTGAGTTGTCACCCATGCTAGGGTGAGCCTTGTAACACAGATCGCTTTGAGTCATTTAGTAACCTCTCAACCAATGCCCCTATACTTAATACCAATAAAAGTCATTAGTTTACCAAGCTGAACTTTGATGGTATCCTTATTTTGATCTGTTGTGGGATCCCTCTCTGGTGCGAGTAGATGTGCTGCATGCTGATGCATTAGCAGTTTTCTTTGTTGCATGGGGGAACATGGTGATTAGACTATGACTCTTTTAAATGTTTTATGTTTAAAAAGCATAAGACAGATAAAACAACAAATATAAAAATCCTATAAAATGAAACAAGACAGGAAGACTCCATAGCCAAGACAGTACATTAGGGTTTTAAGTTCTCATATTTGCATAGACAGACAAATTACTGAAACTACATGTAATCTCAGAAATAGGCCAAAATATAGAGAGAAATTCATTTGCAAACAAAAGCCAAGGCTCATGATATAGGCCTATATTCCTAGCCGTAAGGAAACTGAGGGTCAAAGGTCTCAAGTTCAAGGTCAACCTAGAATCACTGTTCTATCATGTCAAAGAAAGTGGGTAAGGAGGATTTTCAGAGAAAATAAACAATAAACAAATAAAAAGACTGGAACTATTTAGTAAACTGACTACAGCACTCTGCCAGAAGCCTAAGCAATGGCTGCCAGGAGCAGGAAGGCACTGAAATAACAAAGCCAATGTGTCAGTTGCTGATTTTCCTCTAAAGTCTCTCCTTCCAGGTGGCAAGTGACGAGCAGAGACAGTGCTGTCCAGGCTCCCTTGAAGCTGGACATGTCCACAGGACTAAGTTGTCACTGACCACACAGACTGTAGCGAACTCTGCAAACTCTTAACACTCACCCTGAACTTTTGCCTTTGTTCCTGTCTCTGACAGAACCTGATAAGACCTTACAGATAATGACCACAGTGACACTCCTGGCCAATGGGAAAGAAGGAACCCAGGTTTCACAATATAGGTGGACCTGTCTGTTCTGTCCAGCTGTTTTCTACATGTTGGGGCTGTTGAGTGAGAAAAAAAGTAAATGTCTGTATTCTTAGAACCACAGCGTGCTTTAGTCCCTTGGTTACAGTGGGTCAACCACACACTAACTAATGGAGCCTCTAGACAGAAATTAAATTGGATTATATGTAGCATTCTACTTGAAACAACGAGTTAACTCTTAGATAAGAGAACTACATCACACCAGCCAGAAGCCAGACAAGGGTCTTGTAATCTGCCACTGAGAGAAATGTCTTCACGGACACAAATGTCTAACACCATAAAATGACAGACTATATATTTATCTCTACAAATCTATCTGGGTTTTATCGACTCTCTTCCACTAGAATCCAAGTTTCACTGAGCAAAACTGGAGTCTGTTTTCTCTTCTACTGTACAGCTGGGTATGTAGAATAAGATCTCAATATGTAAAAGACATTTGGTAAATATTTGTGGAATGAAGACATCTAACTATGTGGAATGTTTAATAATCAGCAAAGCAAAATTTTATACGCATGGCCAAAGAGACCTACAAATAATACCATCCACAAGAAGCAGGGGAAGGGAGACTGTGAACTAATCATGAAAATCTGTATTCTTGTAAGAAATCAGCACTCCGATAGTAAAAATAAAGAGCCTGATGGGGTAAGAGACGAAAGATACAAACTTATAGGAAACAGTGCCAGAAACGCAACTAACTGGTTCTTAAGGCCAGGGAACAATGCGTGGTGTTAATTAAAAGAAGGATGACAATGACTGAGACGCTAAACTGACATCTGCACCTATCAGTTTGTCGGTTACACTGTGGCTGGCAAAGGTGTGAGGGCGCAAGCGGTGTTCTCACCTCTGTGGAGAAATCTAAAACTTTCCAAATGTGGGCAGAACAACTGTCAACAGACTACCTCCAAAATCAAAGTTCGCATGCTCCTTGACCCAGCAGCTCTGCTAGGAACAGATCCTACAGCCGCACGCATGCTCGTACGAGAGACCATGCACGCGCGTG
This sequence comes from Montemys delectorum, assembly GCA_019843815.1. NCBI lineage: Eukaryota > Metazoa > Chordata > Mammalia > Rodentia > Muridae > Montemys > Montemys delectorum. The sequence goes on from JADRCD010238518.1 coordinate 11,487, forward strand.
GCCACTCCCTGCTACCGTGTTCCTGAAGGTAAAACCTGGGCGTAATCTGTGCGTGCATCAATATATGATTACCTAGGTCCACGACAGCCAGTCCCCCAGTGGAATATCACACAACCACTGTAAAGGAGCAGAGCACTGGTACATATGGAAGAACTGTACGAGGCAAAACTCATGTCATTACCACTGTGGGACAAAGCTACAGTTGATATGTGTGTGTGTTACACATGCTCGGAAGGAAAACTACAAAGGATTCTAACAGTGGGTGGCTAGATGAGTAGCTGGGTCTGGAAAACCAGAAAAGACTTATTTTTCAGCCTACACTTCTTTTGTGTCTTTTAAAACCTGTGTGCGTTAATTAGACTACTTTTGTTTTTAAAGAAACCTCAATTTTTTATACGATAATAAAAAAAAATATACAAATATTCATTCCCAAAGAAAGGTATCTAAAAACTCCTCTAATGAGCCTCACTCTTGGACACCCTGAGAAACAACTGAGCCCAGTCATTTTCTCTCGGTTTCAAAACTGAGACAGACAGAAGTCAGTGATTAACTCCGGCCGCCACCCCCTCCACCCTGCAAATAAATAAATAAACAACCAAAACATGGTCTCAATGGCACCCCTGTTATTCATTACTTCCTCTTAAAACTAACTCAGACTCACACCACTTTGCCTAGGCATAAAAACATCTCAAGAACCCCTCGAAGGATAGAAGTCAGAGTTTACAAGCTACCAGCCCCCAGGAAATGAAGAAGAGATACAACTGACACCTTCATAGCAACCAAAAGCACAGCTGGCCTTGGAAATGCAGTCCCAACCTGAAGAGCCCAGTGTCAACAGCCATTGGCTCATCTAGTTCCCCAAGGTGAGAGGTCTGCTTTCCCCACGCACTTTAATTCATGGCTCACTGGAGTGTGCTGGTTCTTTCTATGTTACTGTCATATAAAGAACACTGAGGAAGCATTACTTACACTCAGAATAAATCCTACAAGACATCAAGTGCAGGGGAGGGAGGAGCCACAATGTCTAATCAGGTTTCACCAGTTTTAGAACAGTTGATATGTGTGTTTTCTACATAAAACAGTTCAAGTATTCTGGCCCTAGTGGGAAACGAGGAGAGGAGGCATGTTCTATATAGGGACATGCTAGTAGCATTTCAACAGTTTACCCAAAGTTAAAGAACGTGAAGCTATAACCCAGTAAGACCTTGCCATTCAGGCCGTGCAAGAACTAAGAACTAACTAGCCAGCTGCCCCAAACCTTTCTTGTGTTAGAATTATGTAAAACAACTAAATCAACATCTGTGGCGGAGAACTTACCCTGTAGATTCGATCTGTGCCAAACAGCATGAAAGGATGTGTCAGAAAGCCGTGCGGCTGGCAACACTGTTCTGTGAGGTCCAGGGAAAGCCTGACAGGGCTATAGTTAAAGCCAGCTCCCGGGCACACCCAGCCTGGGTCCTCCAGCAGAGAGGCACTGACTGCTCCAAGGGAGAGGATGGTGGGAGAGGCGCTCCAGGAGTCCTCTGAAGCTGCGAGTTCCCCCAGCAGGCTCCCTATGGCCAGACAAGCTCGGGAGCACTGGAGGCTGCAAAGGGGAAGAAGAAGAAAGAAATCTGTTAAGCAGAAGAGATCTCCCATTTCTGTGTTGGCTGAAGGAAGTATACTTGACAGGCTTCTCCACTGGAACCATAAAGTGACAGCCCATTAGCAAGGGAAGCAAGGGACAGAAAATCTGAAATGCTAATATGCATGTGTTGAGGTCAGAGAGCTACGTTGCTCTTTAAATATTTTTATAAATGACACAAACCCAGTAAGAGGTTACTAATTCAAAGTCAAATTGCTTTAAACTCCATATGCCACCTACTCTAAACCATCCAGTCAAACAGAAAATGGCTATGAATATTATTTCATACACTTAAAAAAAAAAAAGAAAAGAAAAGAAAAAGAAAAAGTCTGAGCAGTATAAAGGATAAGATGAAGTCCCTAGAATGGTAGTCCCTACTGAAGACAACAGCATGCCAGCTAACTAATTTCTTGAATAAGTACTGAGAAATTGCTCGATTTGGTCCACCTTCGAGCAACATTCTCCGCAGCAGATAATGCAGTTCAAAGACTCCGAAAACAATGGTGAGGACCGGGCACAAAAGGAAGGAAAGAGGCTCCAGATAACTAACGAAAAATAAAACCCACCCAAACTCCCTTTTCCTTTAGGAAGACCTGAAAAATGAAAAAACACCAACGTTTGCCAGAGGAAGCAGAAATTTCGATTAGAATCAAACTTTCCCATTCAGATCGTTAGTCAAAGCACCAGATCCCATGCTCCCCCTCAGAAAACAGCTCCCTGGTTCTTAACTTTAAGGGAAGCTTCCGCCAAGAGGGCGCTTATGTAAATAAATCCCTGTAGAAAACAAACCTACATTGCAGCTAAATAACCTTGTGGAAAAGAAAACCTAACCCCGCTACCCTGGAATTCAAGAGAAAACTTCAGCAGATGGTATCACGCCATGCCTCGGTTCAGGTTCAGTGGAAGCGGAAGATCCCAATCCACTTGAAAGTAAAGTTTAGCCGGGCGGTGGTGGCGCTCGCCTTTAATCCCAGCACTTGGGAGGCAGAGGCAGGCGGATTTCTGAGTTCGAGGCCAGCCTGGTCTACAGAGTGAGTTCCAGGACAGCCAGGGCTACACAGAGAAACCCTGTCTCGGAAAACCAAAAGGAAGGAAGGAAGGAAGGAAGGAAGGAAGGAAGGAAGGAAGGAAGGAAGGAAGGAAGGAAGGAAGGAAGGAAGGGAGAGAAAGTAAAGTTTAAACATGTAAATGGCACACCCAAAACAAGATGCAGTAAAAAACAACAACAAAAAAAAAAAAAGATCTCTCTGTAGTAGCATCAACCAGAAATTGGCCATTCCTGGCAATCCCGTGACAGAGTCAGAGTGGTGATCATTCCGTCAGAGTGGTGATCATTCCGTCAGAGTGGTGATCATTCCTCAAATGGGTACCTTAAAAATATTCTCCCACAAACCCTTGAGTTTTCAGGAACCGTTGAGACACTGGTGCCTTTCTGGGCTTCTGGTGCTAGGGAAATAGGATGGGTTCAGAAGAAGGTCACCTTGTATGCTTGCTCTGTGTCTTAGGGTGGGTTAGCTGAAGCTGTTCACCAGCCTGCCAAGCTACTGCGATGTCTACTGGCCAGCTACTAAGAACATGGTGCTGCTGCAACAGTGGTTGATGCAGACTAGCAAGAAGGTAATAGTAGAAGTAGTCAGTAGTAGTTAGTACTCATAGTAGCTAGTGGTATAGTAGTAGTAGTAATTTAAAAAAACTAATAAATAATAAATCAATGCTGACATTTATTTGTTTGTTTCTTTGTTTAGCCTTGCAGTTCTCTGCTTAAAAACCAGTGCTATGGAGTGCTACTTCCTGCCCTGATCTACTACCCCTACAACCTGTCGTCTTTACCACATGGAATTCCTTACTGTCACTCCAGGGTGTTCACATTCCCTTCCTCCATTTAGCCTTCTCTGACTAGTAATACATCTTCCAGGTCTTTCTTGTTCTGATTCTTGGGTCTTTATATTTTATATGGCTCAAGTCTGTACTGTAAAGTGGACTTGTCCCCAAACAAGTTTAAAACCAGGTACAGATTACATATTACATTCTTCCTTGACAATACTTAGTATACTGTTGGTGCTCAAAAGTTACAGGATAAAAGTTAAAATAAAATTTAAGTGTAATTGAATGTTTATTGCCAAATGTTCCAGGCTATCTAAAGTCCTGTAGATTGAAGTCAAAACTATGATGCACTATAAGAAAAATATTTAGTAAGAGGGTTGGAGAGATAGCTCAGCAGGTAAGAGCACTAGTTACTCTTGTAGAAGACCAGAGTTCAATTATCAGCACCTGCATGTTGGTTTATAACCATCTGTGACTCCTGTTCTAGAGGATCCAGTGCCGCTTTCTGCCATCCCCAGGCACACAAATGGTGCACACACATACACATTCAGGCCAACATTCATGCATATGAAATAAAGACATCTAAAAAACTAAATAGGTAAAAACAAAAAATTTGCAAGTATGGTAAAATAAAGAGTTCAAGTGTTGAACAATTCCTGATTATCTAAGTCTTCAAATGTCCCATGTAGAGCCTATCTGCCTATATATAACCTTCATGTCAGTAAACAACCTGGGCAGAAATGAAAGGCAAACAAAAATGGCTGTATTCAAACCCTTGAGCCATTTCAAATATAATACAAACTAAAGACTTATGTACTAATTAAAATCTGTGCTCTAAGATAACTATTTAACAAACTACAACAACTTGAACTAGACTTTTATTGAAGCCTAAGTTTTTTTTCTTAAAAAGTTTGGCCAACATATTTGCTTGACTATGAGTTTTAGCTACTGGCAGCTAACCAAGCCCTGTGAAAACCTAAGCCATAAATCCTGACATGGTCCTCTGAAGGAGGGGAGGGTAGCCTCAAGCGGGGAAAGAGAGAACTCCAATCCAACTTTCTAACTGCAATGCTGGCTACTTAACATGGTCATATGTCTGCTGTACTGAAGTTTAGAAGAGCATGATTGGATCTAGAAGTCCATGTGGAAAACCAGCACCTGAGAATGAGCTAATGCAAAGAACACTTATAATTAGGAAAATAAGCAACAGAAAGACAAAATGAGGACAAGTCTCAACTCTTTCATTAAAACTGGATCCTTGGCTTCTAGCAATCATAGCTTCCAAACATTGAGAGTTTCTGTCTTTCATGAAACAGTCTCAGATCTGTACATTCTACCCATGTAGGCATATTACCTAAATAAACTACAGCTAGGTAATTCAAGAAATTACCTAACGAAGTAGGCTATCATAGGAGAACATAGACTTGGAAGTAGGCAAGCTGTGACCTTCCTACATCATTTAACCTTTGTCAGCTTCCCCTGCCCCCCATGAAACAGTAAATATAAATAGCTCTCACCTTGGCAAGCTGCTAGGAATCTAGCTCGGCTAGACACTCAGCTCTAACACTAGTTAATCACATTATTTATGTTGTCCAACTTAATCTTATCGACTCTGGCAAACAGGAATGGGAGTACAGTTCCTGTCTTACACATAAGAAAGTTACATACAGATACTCTAAATAAGTGACCATGGTCATGATTCTCATAAGTGGTAAGACCAGAAACAATATTTTTCTGACTCCAAAAGTTTGGGCCCTTAATTGCCATCAACTTAAACTGTCTCTTGATTATTTTTTTTGCTTGTTTATTTGTTTGTATAGAAGTGACTATTCAGAGATGATTTTCTTACATTCCCTTTCCTAACTAAGTAAAGTATCACAGTAAGGAAACTATAAAATCTACCAACTCCAAATAATAGCACTAATCATTTGCATTACACTACCATATCCTTTTACTGCAACACAAAGGTACTGTGGGGCTGGGTAAATAGCTTATTTTGAAGACTCCTTCAAAAATAATCTAGTCTGGCAATGGGGGTACAAGAGAGAAACAGTTCTAGACTACCATTACTAGTAGAATTAATTCCAGATAGAGGTAAAGAAGGCAGAAGGGCATTAACCAGTTCCTAAAATTCCCAACAGCTCAATGAGCAAAAGAAAACATAAGTCACATGCTTCAGCAGTCCTAAAGGACTGAGAAGGAGATGGCGGGTCAGCAAAAGTTGTCCACCACTGCTAGACAAATGAAGGGGTGTGGAGCAGGGCACACACTCCCTTATTTTCAAAATCTAAACAATTTTAATCTCTGGATTTGGGGAGGAAATATAGGTATTTTCTAAAAAATTTCTTTAGAATTAAAAAAAAAAAAATCATTCTTCAATTATTTCCAAACAAACCAAATATGTTTGCATATACCTGTATCACCTCATCTACTCCAGAGGCTGAGAAATAAGGGAAGCTTGAGCCAAGGATTGAAGATCAGCTTGAGTAGCCCAATATAGCTCAATCTCAGTAATAATAATGATGATGATGATGATGATGATGATGATGATGACAATGATGACGATGATGATAAAATTCAAACTTTTCTTTCTCATGGACCCAAGAAGACACTGTTAAATAAGACAATGTACTTGGTGATATTTGCAAAAGATTATGGCCTGTAAGAAATATTAAAGTCTGGTAGTTTCTTGCAAACATTACTGAATAGTATTCTAATACCAAGCGAAGTGGAGCCAACAATCTGCTTTTATAAATAAGAGCTTTACTGGAACAGACACATGTGTTCGTTTTACATATAGTGTGTTGGCTGCTTCCACACTGAAATGGCAGAGCTGATAGTTGTGACAGAGTCCTTATGGCTTGCAAGGCATGAAATATTTACTATCTAGCCCTTTGGAGATAAAGTTTGGTGACCTATACAATAACCTACATTCAAATCCACGAGCTACGTTAACAGTAGTACACATAGCTGAGTGTTGGAGCTGCCAAGTTAAAGATGTATTTTGCTTCTGAAACTTATTTCTTGGAATGCCACACTTAGGATTTGTATACAGTGTGCTATGCATATAAACCAATTTTATTTGCAAGGATGACTCACCAAGACTAGCAGACTGGGCCACAAACACACACTCATTACGTAGCAACAGCTACAAGCAATCGTGACTGAGTCTCTCCTACGTGCCTCTCCTTCTCTGACTCCAAAAAATGTCAATCTATCCTATCCTTCAGCCCACAGGACCCTCTCAGTCTTGCTTCACATTGGCATCAGCAGATTCTTCTTATCTACTAATGCCTCTGTGCTGGCTCTTTTAACTCTCATAGAAGAATTATAATGCATTTTCCATTCCCTTGATAACTGGTTTTCCTTAGGTTCTGGAAAAACAGATATAGTACACTATCCAAGAAGTCTTAGGGAAGAATTCAATCACAGAAGCACCACCGTCCCTCTAGGCATACATTCACGGACGAGTAGGAAACAAACATTAGATTTCTAAGAGGAGAAGAAAGGGTTAGGGAAAGATGGCACAATGTGAAAAACAAAATAGAATCTCCAAGGTGTTTTAAGATAAAACACATAAGTCTGCCCCCGGCCTACAGACCAGCCAACGATACAAGGATGGTTGTACACTCCCAGGGACTTGACTTAAGGCCCAACTATCAGACTCTGTAGAATTTAATGTGTAATTTGGCTGAGGAGGGGGACTGATGGTGGATTACTTAATTACTCGGTGTAACTAAGTACCAGACTACACTTCTGAAGATAACCTGCTTTTATTTTGTAACCTCCAAACTCTCCACTGAAGTGGTTTGGCGGTCTATCAAAATCCTTTTCATTTGTCCAACCAAAGACCCATTTACTTGTGCCAGAAACATAAAGAGGTTCAAGGATGAAACTTGAGAGAACAAAGGCAACAGGCCATAGTAGAACTCCAGGCTTGCACCAGAGCCCTGGGTTGAAGCCCAGCCCTGCCAACCATCTGTCACATGGTCTGGCCCAACAGTTCCTGCAGGCAAAGCCAGCATCGTGACTTCCCTGCAGAGTGGCTACATTTGAAGGCTATGGTACTCAGTGGCTCATTACTACCAGCTTATTATAAACTCAATAGTTGAGTGAAAATAGGTAATAATAAGAGTTACTGCAGTTGGATTATGAAAAGGCCAAGGCCTGACCACTTTGACCTATGGTTGCTGTATTTAAGTAGGTATTGTAAACGGTCCTACACAAAAACCTGAAAAGGGAGACAAGAAAGACTGAGAGTCCAATAGGTACCAGAAGAAGCTCAAAAGACTTCTTAAGACCCTAAAGAAGAATACAGACCAGGGCTGGAGGGATGGCTCAGTGGTTAAGAGCTCTTTCTGCTCTTGCAAAGGACCCTGGTTCAGTGCCCAGCACCTACAGGGTAGCTCACAACAACCAGCCATAACTGCAGCTCCAGGGAATCCAACATCCACTTCTGGCCTCCACAGGCACCAGACATACACGGGGTACACAGGCTTGCACGCAGGCAAAACACTCATACACATACCATAGAATAAGTTAAGTAAGTAATCTTAATAACAAAGATTAGAGACTAAAACGGAAGCCCACCCCCACCCAGACTTACCTCCTCGCTAAGGAAGAGGTGTGACTTTCGAGAGGAGTAGAGTCTAGCAAGACAGAAAGACACCTCTCACAGGCAGTCCACACAGCTCACCCTTCCATTCTTCCCCAGTCCTGGTCTCTCCTCTTAACTGTGTCCAAAGGTGTCTACTTTTTTAGTATGTGTGTCTGAATGCTCACGTGCATTCTCCCAACCCACTACCCCTAAATGGAACCAGACTTGACCCATAAGCAGCTTCCTTTTCAGACTGTTGGGTTCAGCTTTCATGGCGACATCCCACCCCAGCACTATCCTCCCCCACCATAAGGTGCCCATGTTTTAACTGTTGACTCACCACCGGAACACAGTAATCCTTGATGATTACCTTCACACAGAACAACATCCAGGCTTTCATCAACGTCTGATCTCAGAGCACCTTCACAAAGAGTTCGCAGTGATGCCACCCACTGGGCCAGGACCAGATTTTCTGGTTTTCTAATGGGGTGTCTGGCATTCTTGGATCTACTCAGCTATATTCTGCTAAGGGAGACAGTTCAGAAAGCAAGGACTGCTATACATCCAACATCTTTCTCCTATCGCCAAACACCTGGTCTAACATCACACGAGATTGAAATCTATAGGGTTTAAACGGAGTCTAAATTACAGAAAAAAAAAAACAAATGAACTCACAATGGCAAACTCATACTTAGAGCCACTGTAGCGTGCCCTACCCTGAGCTACAGATGCAAAGCAGGAATATAAAGAACCAAGGGTTCCTAGACCTCCTTGCTACATGTATGCCAGTTACTAACCTAAATGTTCATCAGGTCACTTCCCTCACTCACTAAGCTTCAACAACAATGACTGGAGAACAGTTCAAAGTTCTATCCTATTTGTTTTCGTTGGGATTATTATCTGCCCACGGGCGTACAGACATATAGACATTCCCACGGCTACTAAGGCAACTGACCCTATGCCAAGAACCCGAGAGTAAGTGGGGGAGGGCGGAAGTCCAATAAAGTTAAAAATAAAATATGAACAATGATTTATGCAACCTTGCTTTTGCATGCATGTGTTCACCTCCTTGTAATTGTGTCAGACAAGCTGTAGACCTTGTAAGTAGTTGCCAGTCCTGTAATGAACAATCTAAACAACTACCCCGCAAGCCTCCTGGTGAGAGGCACAGCCTCAAAGCTAGGAGTGCCGCCATGACCCCAAAACCTAGGGTGCTGAAGCAGAAGGCTTACTCCCAGTTCTAGGCCAGCTTGGGCTAGAAACTGAAAACACTCTCTCAAAAATAAAGAAAATAAGGAGAAACATAAGCTCTTTATATCATTTTGTTTGGTAAGCTCTTTATATCATTTTGTTTGGTTTGCTCTTGTTTGGAGACGGGGTCCTACTATGTCTGGCCCCAGTTCCTGGCTCCTCTAGCCTCCCAAATGTTAGAATTATAGATGTGCTAGCTCAGTGTTCTTAGGTTTTTATAATTGGGTCATAGCCTTTACAAAGCCTATCAACAAGCCCTCATCAGCCAGTCGCACAGTGAGTTTACACAAAATAAAAATCAAGAATCGATCGATGATGATTCCACCCAGGGGGGGTGGAAAAAAAAAATCAAGAATCAACTCTGCATCTATCACTGACTGCATAGGTATGTACCCAAGTCCTCCATAGGAGCTTTCCATCTCTGTGGGACTGCACGTGTCTTAGCAAGGTCTAGTGAAGCAAGCACTGAACCAGTAACCTAATGTTGCTCTGAGCCTGTGCCATGTGATTCTGGATAGTCAGCTCTCCTCTCTGATACCTCCTGCCTCCTGCCACGAACCGCAGTATCCTGAGTCAGTACACTCCCTACTAGCTCAAGGCTTCTCTACTTAGAGATTTCTTTTACTATTGCTAGCAGGACTCTTTAAGAATTACACTAAAAAGGGATACTCTTTAATTAAAGATGGTTTTCCAATCTTCTCCTCTACTGAGGATGGCAACAACCCACTCAAAAAAAAAAAAAAAAAGTAAAAACATTTTTCAATGTAACATAGCTGTTCTGAACTCAAAGATTTGCTTGGGATTTAATTTGCTTACCAATAGGGATAAGTGGGATAAATGAACAACAAGATCCAAAGAGATATAGAAAAACTGGATGTCTGCCAGACTCAGTCCGGAGAAGGCCTAAGAACATGTGCAGCAGCCCAAAGCTAGGCACTCTTGATGTCTCAACCGCCTGTGCGACTGGCTGCCTGGAGTGACATTTTCCTAGAAATCTGGCAAAGTCCACTTCACCTTCACCTACGGAAGCCCCAAGTCCATAGGCTCTCAAGGATCCGTGCCCTCTCACCAGGCCCTCTCACACTCCACCCCCACGGTACTCAGAACACTCTTCACCTTTTCAGTTTCATTTCCATCTCCCTTGCGCATTTGTGGACTATCAAAGACAGGCAGTATTTTCACCCGTGAAACATCAGGAACCATCTCTCTAAATGACGACGGCTCTGTAACAGACATTAACGAATCAACTGGTATATCCTGATAAGGGATTCAAAGCATGAGGAGACCTCCAAAAATATAAATGATGAGAAAGAGTTATGCTAATGGCAAGAAAGGAGCAGAACTTCTGGGATCCTCTTTTAATGTTATCTTCACTTTTAAGTCAAAGCAATACATACATGCATACATACATACATTCATTCATTCCAGTGCTAACTTACTTAAAGTGAGCTACAAATAGTTCTTACTGTATACAAAAAGGAATGAACACTAAACATAGACACTCACCCATGGCTTCCACTCACCCTGGAGAACAAAGAACTACTGTCTATTCTAGTAGGACCTAATCTTTCTAAATCACAGAAGAGGGCAAGGCTGGGAGCAAACCTCAGACATCACGTTAACGATGAGATGTTACTGGAAACTAAGATGCTGTCAGTAAAATTAAGAAAGGAGATGCTTCGTCTTACAAGAAAATTGCACTTTTTTTTCCCAGAAAATTATTCTTGAGATGGTCATTTGGAGCCATGCCCCATACAATTCCTGCACCCAGGCCGTCTCTCATTGGCCTCCTTCCAATGTGCTTACCAAATTGGAAGTAAAGGGTCTGTAGTGAGAAAAGTTGTGTTCTTTCGTCTTTTATAGTATGGACTATAAATAACAACACCCGCCCCATGCATTAAAGACATGGCTGCCAGTCTATTAGGCTGCCCTATTAGGGGTTGGTGGAATCTTTGGCAGGGAGGCCAAGTGGAAGAAAATCAGGTTATTGGGACACATATCCTTGCAGGGGACATTGGCACCTTTATTTATCCCCTGCCCTCACTCCAACACCAGCAGTGAACACACTTCTTCCATTCACTGTGTTCCCATCAAAACCTACCATGCTACTTTAAGTCTAAACAAGCACAGAATAAAACTGTGAGCCAAAATGAACCTTTCCTCTTTAAGAGCCACTCACCTCCGGTATTTTGTTACAGCAAAGGAAAGCTGATTAACACATAGCAATAACAATGGCATGCTCATTACAGTTTTCCCCAATGGTGTATGCCTTGTGTATCTGTACATCAGGGGAGGGCTACAGGCTGATATAATTAACATGGGACAGAATCTAACAAAGGGCTCATGAGGCATTGGGAGACAACTAAAAGAAGGGATAGGTGCCTGTAGCTCATCTATTAGAGTTGGGAGAAACCACTCAGGAGGCTCTGTTAAATTCCACTGATACTTCAAAGAGGAGGTAATATGGGCAAAAGGCTAAAGATAAGCCTATTTCCAGAATGCATGCTATTACCAAGACTACATTATCTTGGCTACTTGAATACCCAGCTTCCATATCTCAAGCAATTTTATATCAGTAACCACAAAGCACAGATGTTTTTTCCACACTTTCATTTCATGCCATTAAGCATTCAGTCCACTAACAGAATGACAGGCTCTTGATTTGGGGTTATTATTAATTAGGATAGTTTTGCACCCAGCCTCATTTTGATAGATTCATCTTAAAAAAAAAAATGAAACATGCCTGCTATTGGTGACATTCACACTCTTCATCACAAGCCTCTGGCTTCCACACCTGTGCTTAATTTACATTAGCAGGAGCTGAAGCACTGGCTTTCTGGCCATTTGCAATGTCGCGTCTCTGAAGACGCATCTTACCTGACAATTGATAGAAACGATCTATATTTACCATCAATAACCCAATTCCCAAAGGTGACAGAATGACTAATGTAAATTAGGAATTCCACCCAGGGCTTTATGCATCCCAGGCAAGGGCTATATCCCTTCCCCCCAGTTCAGAACCTCATTCACAGAGTGCTTTGGTTTGGTTGACCACTCAGTTGTTTGAGTGTTTCCTTTTGTATCTTGGGTTGTCCTTGAGCTTGCTACATGACCATGGCTGGCCTCAAACATGCAATCCTCCTGTTAAAGCCTCCTAAGTACTGAGGTTACAGGTATGCATCACCACAACCAACTTCGCAAAGGTTTTTGTATCATTCTCAATAAAAATGATCTCTCTTTGTCCAATGACTAAAAAAAAAATAATAATAATAACTTACATGCATTTGTATATACTGGTTAGGTTTTATGTCAACTTGGCACAAGCTAGTGTTATCTGAGAGGAAAGAACCTCAATGGAGAAAATGCCTCCATAAGGACCTGGCTGAAGGCAAGCCTGTAGGGCATTTTCTTAATTAGTGATTGATACTGAAGGGTCCAGCCCATTGTGGGTGGGGCCATCCCTGGGCTGATTGTGCTGGGTTCTATAAGAAATCAGGCTGCGCAAGCCATAGGAACAGGCCAGTAAACAGCACTCTTCCATGGTCTTTGCATCAACATATGCCTCTAGGTTTCTGTCCAGTTTGAGTTCCTGCCTTGGCTTCCCTCAATGGACATAAGGGTATGGATACGTAAGCCAAAAAAACTCCTTTACTCACTAAGTTGCTTTTGATCATGGTGTTTCATCATAAAAATAGTAACCCTAAGATACAAACACGCGTGCACGTATGTGTGTGTGTGTGTGTGTGTGTGTGTGTGTGTGCGCACGTGCACGAGCACTTTATGCTACACCTGAGTCTAAGAAGAAGCACAAGGGATAGTGGATATAGTTCAGTGACTGAGCACTTGCCACCAACATCTGTAGAAGTTGGCTTCCCATATCCTCCAGTCCCAGAGACTATCTGAGTTTAGCAGGCAGAAGAGGAGGAGTCAGGCAAGGATTATTCAAAACAACAGGGTCATCGGACATGGAGCCTGCTGGTCCTTCCCAGTGGCTATATGGAAATATGGTGAGTAATGGAAAGTGGAATCTCATTGGGATAGACAGGGCAAAATACAGCTTATACTTTCAGAACTGTTTCCATTGAGATAAGACGTGAAGGGCTGGAGATAAGCTCAGTGGTTTGGAACTTTGTACAGCTCGGGCAGAGGACCTGAGTTGGTTCCCAGCACCCACGCTGTACAGCTTACAACTGCCAGTAATGAATCCCATCTGTGGTGTCTGTGCGCACCTCACTCACAAACATATACCCAAACACATACCCAGCTACACACACACACACACACACACACACACGCACACACACAATTAACTCTTTAAGACAGGACATAAAAGTACAATGGATACAGAAAGAAAATAACCTTAGCAGTCCCTGTGTTTATTGCTCACTACTGTCAACAATTCTTAGAAAAACCCACTGTCTGTCTCAGATGACTAAGCCCTAGTCCTTTGCATGAGCATTTGTTCTCTAACTTTGCCTTTCTATTTTTTAGGTCCCAAAGGAGAGTGTTAACCTCTGGGGTTATAGAATGGCTCGTTTTCTTCTAACAGTGGCAGGAAGGGAAAAGCTAGCTCCTTAGTTTTAACTTTGAAGGCATCAAGGGCCCATGGTCGTCTCTGGAGTTTGAGCTGAAGCACTTTCCTTTCTTGTGCCTACGCTGACCTGCAGCCAGGCTTATTTTAAGACAAGACATACCACTGATTCTACTGAGTCTCTTAGGACTTATCGCCAGTCCTAAGCTGGCTTAATAAACCATGAAGCTTCCTCACATTGTTATGCTCTTTGGATATATAAAGAATGTGGCTACAGATGTGTCTGGAAGCTCTTTTATTTGAAATATAATTTTGGATGGACTTTCCAATCACACATACATACATGCACACACACACACACACACATATACACACACACAAATAAAATATACCCATAGTCTACTCCTGAATTTAAGTCAACACACACCAAATTCTAAATTAAAGTCAACTCCTGACACTCTTGGCAAAGACAAATCCAATCTTTAACTTATATCTGTCTGTGTTTGTCTGTCTGTCTGTCTAAGGAACGAGGTAAATAAATGCAAGTACTCTACAATCTGCACTGAAAATACACAAGTTTTCTAGAAGAATATGAATGCTTCCCAGCTGTGGGTTCATTGGCAAAGGACCTAGGATCTCATACACCCAGTCACTGCACTACCGTTTTTTCATATACAACATGAATTCATGGATACAGACATAATTGTCCACACACACATACACACATATATGCATACACACATACATCACATACACACATAGATACACACATATGCATACACATACACACACATGGATATATATACATACACATATACACACATATGCACACATGGATACACAATATACATATACACACATGCACACATACACACACTCACATTGAATTATGAGTGTTTTTTCAGTCAATAGCATGGTCTGAATGTTTGTGGACTCCAGAAAAAATTTACATGCTAAAGTCTAATCACCAGTGTGATTAGGAGGTAGGCCCAGAAGCAGCAAGAGTGAGGGACCTCGCAGGATCCATGCCTATGTGGGATAAATGGGGTTCCCTGGAGCTGCCTTTTGATTCCCACCATGTGGGCACACAGTAAGGTCCTCCTGTTGTGTTTCGTTTCCCAAGGAAGTGGCCAGCACACTGCACACTCCTCAGTCACAATCCCTTCTCCTCCCTGATACCAGTTAAAACCCAGTGTGAGCCAGACAGCCTGCGTTAGAATTCCAGCCTTGCCATTCAAGGCCATAGGCGCTGACTACATGATCTTCATTTCCTTCATCTGTAAAATTAGATTAAAACTCATGCCTGCCTGGCACAGTTATTATAGGAATTATGTGAGCTAATACATATAAAGCCCTCAGAACAGAGCCTGGTAGGAAGAAACACCATTTCAAGGTGAGTTATCACCAGTGCCGACACTCCCGCGACCATAACCCTGACCTTTATAACACTCATTTCCTTCCTTTCCTTAATAGATTTCACTTTTACCAACTTGGAAAAAAAAAAAAAAAAAAAAAACCTGGCAGTTCCTCCAACCTGTCTCTGCTGACTTCTCCCAGTCTGAGAGCCACGCACGCACGGCAGAAGGCATGGAGAGGCAGGTGCTGACTCAGCCCTACTGGATCATCTTCACTTCCACTATGAATAATAAATGACCTGGCAAGTCTCACAATGTACTGCAACCCAGCTCTGCCCACAGCCACAGCCGGGCTAAAAACAATGGCAAAAGCAATGATCCCTCAACCAGGAGTGTTCACCAGCGGAATAAAGGCAACCCTTCAGATTAATAACCACTGCGTGTGTGTTCCTATTCACATCCCCGGTTCCTATTCATGTCCTTGGCACCAGCTAGCAAACAGAAAACTGAAACCAGAGCCCCACTAGCCAGCCAGCCAGGTCTTCAACACACATTACTATTCTTCATCAATATGGACACACACCCATCTACCAGCCATACTTTGAACCCATTTAAATGTCTATGAAGTATAGAAAGACAGACGATCACATCTGGAATTCACCCAAGCTCTTGAAACATGCAAAACTGACAATGACGTCCTGACATTTAGGCAATCTGCACTGAAGAGCTATGGTGACGTGCCAAAGGCCATTCGCTATCTAATATTAATCACCAGTGGGTTACATTTCCTCAGAGCAGCCCTTTAGTTGGCCATCTAAATAAAAACTACAGGAGGAAAAAAAAATTCCACGCTTTTCCAAAGATGCCTAACATAAAGGTTCTGTCTAAAAGAGCAGTTTGTTCACAGATCTTATTTTGCCATCTGTAGTCAAAAGATAAACAAAATCATGCTTGGCAATGCTAGGCCTCATGGTGTAGCCTGCGAGTGGCCTTTGGAGGAGAGGTTTCAGCAAGAAACCTTGGGATAGCTCGTAGTCAGAAAGCAGCTCCCAGGAAAGAAAGATGGGCTACATCTCAAAGTATTCCTTGATTGTCTCTCCCTATATGTCTAATCTCAGTCTCCTCCTCCCTGATATTTCCTGGGCATAAGCAAATCAGCCTCATTACTAAATGAGCATATCACCAAGTATTTTCCTCAAGATCCACCTCCCCTAGTGCTAGCCAGAGGGGTCATCCGGTAAAGAGGGCTAATCACCATGCCTGAGAATCAGAGTTCAGTTCCTGGAACCCACATGGTGGAAGGAGAGAACCAACTCTTACAAATTGTCTTCTGCCCTCCACAAGTGTGTCGTGATGTGCACAAATGCACACACACACACACACACACACACACACACACACACACACACGTCATAAAAATATTTACCAGAACAGAATCATCTCCCCCAGAGTGCTTAGGTATGCACTCTGTTCTTCTCAACTGCTATCCTCTGGCAACAGAAAGGCCTCTTGGGTCCTAGGTCCCCATCCTCAGACAGAATGCAGGGGGACACCCACCTCCACTGATGTCCACTGCAACTGTGTGTCAAAAATATCCAACTGTGGTTACAATATTTTCCTTCCAGATTTTCCCATGAACATAAAGAGGAGACTCTGTGACTGGGCGTTTGTTCCTGTTTCTTTCAGCTACAAAATGAAGCTACGGATGCCAACTTCCCAGCATTTTCAAAACAGAAAAAGGGCAAATTAACCTAGCCTGGAAACCTACAGGCAACAGGTATTCAGTCATCTCTTGTGAGGAGATAGGACCGCCTGTCCTATCTCTTCAGTACAGTACAATTTTTCCTTCCTCCTTTGGGAATCTAAGGGCTTTTGAAAAGGTGTGTTCCCCATTCAACAGAGCCCAGTGTGGAAGGCACCTAAGGAAGGCTTCATGTGAGTCTCAGGAACACAGAACGAGTGCCAAGTTGAGACCAACATTTGACATCATTCTGTTATCTTCTAGAATGAGACAATAGGGTGGTTGTTGTTTGTTTAATTATTGCATTTGTGTGTATGTGTGTGTGTGTGTATGTCTGTGGGTGTATACACACACACATCACATGTACACAGGCCTGTATGATACCACAACACACTTACAGAGGAAAGAGGACAATCTTTGTGGGCTGGTTCTCCAGTAAATGCCCAGAATCCAACTCAAGTAATCAGGCTTGAGGGTCAGCGCCTTTACCTATAAACCATCTCATCAGTGAGATGATATTTGTTGTACTATGTGCTTTGAACAGGGAGATTCAACAATACCAGGAAGGGGACACAATGTCAAACTTTAAAGAGTGTAACTTTTTAATAGCATTTATATCCATCTATATCCATCTATTTCTGTGATTACAAATTTGAACTAACCCAGACAAATAGTTTAAAAACTGCCAACCAGCTTCATTCTACAGGTAACCATTAAGTTTTAATCAGATGTGGTTCAATTTCTGGAACAGTGACCATTAAGAGGGGCTCATTGTGGAAATTGTGCAAAAGAAGGAGGAGGGAGAATGGAGGGGTAAGGACTGGGGAGGGTAAAGAGGAAAGGAAGGAGGAGGAGGGGAGCAGAAGGAGGAGGGGAGTAGAAGGAGGAGGGGAGCAAGAGGAGGAGAAGGAGGGGGAGGGGAAAGGAACAAAAGAACCGCCCCCCAGCCAATCAGAGATAGCGGCTGCTGGCTGGGAATACTTCCTACCTCTTTGCAGCTGTCGTCTCCCGCAGTTGGCACGAAGCACTGCCAATCTGGGACTGGCTTCCAGTGAGGACAGCATTGTTTTATTGGCTACTTAGGCAGTACACACACCATTAATGGAGTTTTTATCTCTCCTTTTTCCTGTCAGTACAGAACCAGCCAGTCTGACTCTGTTATTATCATTAAGAAAGCTTTTTCTCCCTCCCCCAGACACACGCTCTTTAATCCAAACAACATCTGGGAAACTCCTGCTCTATCATGTAGAAAGGAAACAGATATGGAGGGAAAGGTGAAAAAGTACAGCTCGAGACTCCACTGAACAACCAATAAATCCCCAACAGGCAAACTTCTCTTGAAACGCTGCTGGTCTCAAAAAGAGAAGGGACCAACCAGTATCATTTTGAACTGTAGCAAGGCTATTGCCATTTTGACATGTAGCTTTTTTTAAAATAAAAAAAAAATTAAAAATGATTAATTAATTAATTAATTAATTAAAACAAGCAAAAAAATTTCAAAAGCAGAAGAAAGAAATGGTGAGAAAAATGATGTATTGGGAAATTTCCTTGCTAAGATGTCCAATTTTAAATAAAAAAAATTGGAAGATTCTTTTTAAAAGTTTTTTTTCCTCAGAAAGGGTAAATACAGGGACTGTCTATAAGACATCACAGTGAGTCCATCACTAATGTAGGAACTAACAGGAAAGCCGATGTCATTAAGCCCAAATAATACATCCTTTTGCCATGGGCCACTGTCTCCTTCGGTCTGAAGCGCCCTTTTCGTTAAATCATGCTCTGAGACATCAAGTCCCTAGCGGAGAGCCCACAAAGCCAACCACACGCCAGCTCACACCGGTAGAGGAGCTTGCAGCCACTCAGCCCCTGGTCCCTCTCCTCCGTCTTGCTGTCAGGAAAACAGGCACCGCCTGCTCTCTACTGCATGCTCAAACAGGGCTTACAGGGACCCAAGTGTAGGTCCCTTCAACACTGATCTTAAGTAAACAGAACATAAAAATGTAAGAAGTCCAACACACAGGTGCCAAGCAGTCCCTCCGGCCCCTCCCCCAGTCTACAGTGTGTCTAATGCTGGACGAGCAGCCACATAAGATTACAAGTGTTTACTTTCTCAGAAATGCTAGTTACCCCACATTGAACATCTGAGTCTCAGCAAAAGTTAACCATCCACTTTTCTTTTCTTTTTTCTTATTGTTTCCATTCAGGAGAAAAGAGGAAAGGAAAGTCACTGAGTGTCTGAGCTCCAGGCTGGTGCTCCCTGGAAGCTGCGCCTAATGACAGTCTCCATAAGGTAACATGATCCTCTCACAGTGGGAGTCTTGAGTAGCGCTGGCCTCTCTCTGCTCTCGACTTTCTATTGTCCCACCCTGCAGGGCCAGCTGTTTCTGACAGCCAAATTGCTGCATGCTAAGCAATGAATGCTGTCAGGGAAGGAATTTTCATCTCTATAATGCATAGGCCTCCATAGACAAATTATACAGCTTATGGTGCTGGCTGCAGGAGGCTGCTCCAGGCTTGAAGTGCTGCCAAAACACAGCCTGTCCTCCAAGATCCCCAGCCCCAAGCTGACAAGACAGTCACCAAAAATGAATCTGAATGGCCACATAGAATTGGAACATATGTTTTCAGAGACAAACACAACCTGTGGGGAACAGCCCTCTCACACCGATCTATGATGGACTGGTAAAATGTGAGCACTCACCAAGCTATGTTATAGCATAGAGCCACGGAGCACAGCATCCTTTGATACCTTGAAAACGGTCAGCCCAGCCAGCCCCAGCTGCACCTCCTCCAGCTCTCTGCTTCTGGGGAAAGCTAGACTTACCCAGAAGACATTACTACTTCTTAGAAGGCAACAGAAATGGAAGAGACCCCCAAAATAGTGCTCGTTTGTGATGAAGAAGGGTCTCAACATGTGCTTTATAGAATCATTCCACCACAGCTATCCAACCCACAACCTAGCTTTTCCAGTAACAATGCCCAAATCCAACCTCGGATACCAAGAGCTCCTTTTCTGAGTCCATGCTGAGAGACTACATCAAGCAACATGCACACTGAATTGGATTTGGGGTGAGATGTGACATAGACTGACCCACCCATGGTGACTTGCTTTTACTGGACCAACTAGAAATCAAAGTTTGGGTTTCTCAGGAGGCTTGAATGTGGAAGACTAGGCCACAGCACCGCTGCCATCACAAAGGGAAATCTTGTCTGACAATGAGTCTGACAGAAGAAGAATTTGAGCACCAGGAATGGGGGTGGGGTGGGGCAATAGGGCATAGGGACAGTTCCCAGGGATACTACTTGTTGAGCATTGGTCAGCCCAGATCTGAAGCAGCCATTCAATGCCACCTTCCCTGAGCTGCCCAGGGCTTACAAATGCAAACTAAGCATGCACACCCTCACTCTCTCTAACAGCATCCAGATACACACCTTCTACCTCATCCTGAAAACCAGGACAAAAATCAAGCTTTCCTTGAAGCTTTTCTGTCTGCTATAAGCTGGAAATGGGAAGTACGGCCTAATTCGGGCCTTTCTGTAAAATGAGTCTAGGTGTCTCACCAGAACTCATGGAGAGATGAGCCAGGGAGGCATTTTCCTTTGGTTGTTATACATCTTAGCATGGAACAAGTGGCAAAAAGAAAATCAAATGGAACCTAGTGTGAAGGCTTAGGTCTGCAATCCCAGTACTTACATAGCTAAAGCAGAAGAAACGTCATAAGACTAAAGCCAGCCTAGGCTACAAAATAAAACCCTGTCTCAAAAAATAAATAAATATATAAATCTCAGATCACACAGTCCATGTCAGTAAGTTCAGCTACAGGGAGGCTAGGAACCCATGGAAGCTATGTGCAGGGCAGTAGAGAGGACAGCTCCCCTTTGCTGGCCACTCAGGCTGGTCACAGCAGAAGCACCTGCATGCCATGAGCTGCCAAGGCCATCGCTCACTGTATCCTGCAGCCGTCACTTTATCATTAACCACTGTCTGGCAGACAAGGGCAGGGTCCAGGTCAAGAACATCCAGAATGTTCAGACAGAAGGCATACGCAGACCAGGGTGGACTCCCAGCCACTCACAGTAAACTATAAATATCCTCATGGCTGCAGATCTGGCCACACCACAATTCTCTCTCCCCTGTTGGTTACAGAAATACAGCCAGGACTTTCTCCCAAGAAAGTCAGTGCAGGCAACCAGGCGTGGCAAAAATAGGAAATGTACACACAGCCTACTCAGCACCTTGGAAGGCCTTATGTCTAACCTCCATCTTGTCCATCGTTGGCTTCTGATTCCCCAAAATTTTAAATCTCAGTTTGAGGCTGCTGATAAACTATACAATATAAATATGTACAGTGCCGCTGGAAGGGGAAGAAAAGGAAAGAAACCAATCTTGCCTTTCTCCTTGAAGACAATCACAGAGCCCCAGAGTTTATTTGGCTTTTAGGGGGAACCACATTGACCTACCAGAGTGCTGCATACACTGGTGCTCCGAAGTAGACAGATCTCTTCCACCAACTTCCTGCCCCTGGCAAAGATCATGCTAGCAATAAACCTCACAGAGTGCAGAGGTTATCCCGGGCCCTTTGAGTTCACTGCCTGTCCTACCCACGTGTTCATGCATTTTCCCATGGAGATGCCGTGAGTATCTTTGGCATCCTCCCACTTCCGGTACAGAAACAGAAATGATATTGTCCTCAGAAGCTAAGCAGAAATAATATGAGAACCTTTAATGAGAACGTTCACTCTGGGCAGGGGTCTGTCGTGAAGTTCACCTGTTACTAGAGACTTTCTGTGCAAACTCCAGGTTTCCTAGTTCAAAGGCCAATATGTTTAATCACACCGAGGTTAGAGGTTATAGAAACCTTACAATACAGAATAAACCTCTCAGGCTTCACCAGTCAGTCCTTAAAGAATTTTAGGCTGAGGATTGCCTAGTATGCACAATGTCACGTGTGTGAGCTCCAGCTCTACAGGGGGTAGGAGGAGGGAGGGAGAGGGAGAAGGAGGAGGGGAAAGGGAGAAAGGAGGGAGGGAGGAATTTCATGCTAACCAGAACACTTTTAAACCAGATAGCCCCACTGAGTTTGGAGGTAGAAGTCTTGAAGGAAAGACAAGTAGAGTCTCAAAAGAAGAGCTCAGTGTATGTCAAGTGGGTCAGATCAGAAAGGTAACTGGTTATGCCATTCCACTTTCTGCAAAGTAACAGGATATATACCCACAGCCACTGTAGGAGTGACGGGCATAGCCTGTAGTCTACCACCAAAGTCAGAGTCTTACTGGAGACAGTTTGTAACATTCCCAAATCCTTTGCCTCTGCCTCAGCTTCTCCTGTATAAGAAATACTAACAGACACAAAATTCTGAATGCTCTCAGGTACCAAACATTGCTGTGCTAGTGATTTATCTACAAATTATTGTCCCTAATCCTCCCAATATACACCATGATACAGTGAGTTATCTTCTTTTTGTAGATAAAAACACTTGAGATTCACAGTACTTCTGTAACTCCTCCAATATCATACAGCTAAGGTCTGGTAGACCAGCAGGCCAGCTCCACATTGCCTAACACTCCAGGCCATTCGGTCCACTGCATCCCATGCAGCCTCAGCATCCCCTCTCCACTGGGACACCTCAGCACAGGATTCATTTATGGGCGTGTCTATTGTGATGGAACACTGTCACTCTAAGCAATGGTTACAGTACAGGGACTTTACCAGTCACTGGATTTGTGTATTATAATAAAACTTACGATGAAATTGATCACTAAATACCAGCTTGGAAATTTAAAAAAAAAAAAAAAAAAAAAAGAAAAGGCTAAAATGAATCACCTTCAAATGCTTTGTTCAAAAAAGTATCACTTTATCACTTTAAGAGGATTAAAATGGTCGCATCCGTTCAAAGTAAGACTGGAACAAAAGGAAAAACAAAACACTGATAACCTTAAAATTAAACCAAATAAGCTGGGCAGCGGTGGTGCACACCTTTAATCCCAATACTTGGGAGGCAGAGGCAGAAGCAGGCAGATTTCTGAGTTTGAGGCCAGCCTTGTCCACAGAGTTCCAGGACAGCCAGGGCTAAACAGAGAAATCTCGTCTCAAAAAAACGAAAAACAAACAAAAACCAAAAAACAAAAAAATTAAACCAAATAAAACAGCATAATTAGTAAACAGCCAAAGACCTGTGCTCCCAGGAAAGCGATCCATAGCACCTATGCATGCAGAGAGGGGAGGTAAAGCAGCCACCTCCTATGAGTGCCTGGCCATCTTCCCTGCCTCCCTGCACAGTGGGAGATGATCTTCAGGTGCCTGCAAGCATCTTCCAGGGATGGTGGACAGGATGGTACATTCCCACAATCCCCACACTGAGGAGGATGGAGCTAAATTCCACTGGAAAGGATTATTCAATTCCAGTGAGACTAAAGACTTCCAAGAGACAGATGCTACCACAAATTCTCAAGTAATAGTGACAAGTCTGCCAATAGGCCTCAAACTTCATCCCGTGGACCTCCAAAGCCACCGTCCCAGTCAGCTTACCAGGCTTTCCTCTGCTCATCCACTGCAATATCCACCTCTGTTCCCTTTCCAGACTCTCGCAGAAGGGCTGGGAGACACAAGGGACAGCTCCTTTGCTCCTACCAAAATGGAAGAATGCAAGACTTTAACAAAACAAACAAAACGAAGTGTAGGTACCCCAGTCAAAGAAACAATCCATGACTTCAGGCTAAAGTGGCGCGGGTGGGGTCAGTAGTGTCACCCAGAAGTCATGTCCATATCCTATTTCCTAGAGTATGTGGTATGTCTTCATTTGTGGAAGAAGCCCCTTAAAGGTTTGGGTGCTTAAGGCTTGGACCCCAAATGGGGGTTCAAAGTTTTGAGATATGACCACAAGTGCTCATTTCCTGATGGATTCACAATTTGATGCCATAAGACTGTACAATATAGAAACTAAGGCTAGAAGTAACCAGCCGTCAGCTTCTGGACACACAAGCCACAGTCAACCTTGCCTTTAACTTGTTTCTCTCAGACATCCGTCACAGCCACAATAGGCCTGACTTACACGGAGCTTATTAGGAAAAGGGTCTTTACAAATTAATAACGCTAATTAGGTTAAGGATCTGGGGCTGAGATGATCCTGGATTATCTGTGTGGGCCTTAAGTCCGATGGATGACAGGGTCCTTACAGAAGATGCAGGGAGAGAAGGAAAGATCCTGTGAAGACGGAGGAGGCCCAGACTGGAGTTCTCTAGTCACAATCCACACAAAACTGGATTGAGCTAGAAAGAACAAGAAAGGAGTCTCCTGTCCCACACCAGGAGCGCAGTCCTGCTGGCAGTGTCTGGCTCCTGTAACCGTGATAGAGTTGATTCCTATCACCAGAAGTCATCAAGTTTGCAAGAGATATCAAGGAAAATGGCCTTTGGAAGAAGAAGAGGATAGGACCTCTAGTTTATAAGCTAAAAGACGAAACAGCACTAAACATGCTCCTTCA
>JADRCD010238519.1:0-49204 GCA_019843815.1 Montemys delectorum
CTAACATTCCAGCCCTTTGTACCCCACCCCCCAAAACAATGTGACCTTGTCAGCAGAAAGTAGTCATAGATGATTGCCCCATATTCATTATTATCAAGAAAAGGCTGGGCTGTTGGAATTCAGACCTGGGACAATTAGCCAAGGTGCATATTTTACATACCAAAACTGACCAGGACTCCAGATACTCCCAGCATCCCTCAGTCTTGACCTGTTACTAGGCATGGCTAGCATAAACAACACTCTACCCTGAACTTTTCAACCAGGGGACTGAGGTTCCCCTCCCCCAGGAGCTCTTCCCTCTAATATCCAGACATTTTGGTCTCTTGACTCCTCTTTCTTGTCTCCTCCTCTTTGCATTTTCTCTCTTCCTCTGTGACTATGCTCTTTCTTTCTTTCTGTCCCTACACCTCTGTCTTTCTCCCATGGCAACTTCCTCAACCCATGACCTCAGGTAAGAGTGGCTTCCCAATAAACCGGCCTTTATATATGCTAATTTGGCTTCAGTTGACTCATTTCATCCTCAGAGAATATGTAGCACCTAGAATTGGTCACATGAAACTTTTATTTTTATTAAGTGACTTTGTAAGTGTCAATATTTTTCTTCTTTTTAATATAAGCAGCAAGGGAATAATCCTTTGGGAACCAAGAAATTTGGTAACCAAATCCTTTGGTCTGAGGCTAACAAATAATAGGTTTTAGAACCCGTGAAAGAGAAAAAGAGGCAAGCAGTGCAGGTCCTTATCTGTGCCTCAGCTAACCTGAGTGGAAGGCTCTGAAGGAGGTCCATCTTCACTGATTCACCTCCTATACTCCCCCATCCAAGGAGATAGCTGAGGCTACTGGGCTTTCCCAGAGGCTGGTGAGAATTAGGAATAACAAGGGGCAAGGTCCCCAGCCACCCTTCTCTCCAGCACTGAACAGACGAGATGTAGGTGGTGTGCTCCTCTGCCTTCCATAAAAAATGTCCTTAGATTTATAGTCATTTGTTTCATGAGGGAAGTGAAGGAGATGGTGTGGCCAAATGGAAAGTTTAAGAAAGTTCAGGAAAGTTTAAGATAGAGATTTTAAAAAAAATTTTTTGAGAGTTTTGGGAGTCAGGGCTTTAAAAACAAACAAACAAACAAACAAACAAAACTCAAAATATTTCTAAGTCTTTTGTTTGTTTGAACAGTTTTTCAGAACAAAGAAAGAATAATCCAAAGAAGTCCTTGTGGAGGTACTGCTGCTTTTTATAAAATTACGTGGCCTAATCATTTGAAGTTTGGGAAACATCACTCTCATTCTATTAGACTAGCTAAGAACATTTTTTTAAAGGCCTGGACTGATGGTCTTGGTTTTCAAATTTATCTTTGTGAAAATCTAAACTTGTTTCTGTGCTCAAATGACTAAACACACTGGGATTTCTTAGTAAAACTGCTAAAACCAAAATTATTTCCTTCCTTTCAGGAACACTGATGTGTCCTTGGGTTTTGTTTTTTGTTTTCTTTGGTTTGTTTTCCCTGTGGGAGAATTTATGCAAAGGAACTCATCACTTAGAAGAGGATTAGCCACTAAGGAAAGCTTAGAACTCATTTGCGGAGCCCCTGGTTCTGAGAGCACACTGGGCACCTCCTTTGCATTAAAGGGAAATCCTGGGGTGAAATACATCTGGGACTTTGGGGGATTCATTTCTTTACATTGAGTTAATTTGAATGTAGAAGCTCAGACAAGAGTAGTGTAAACATTGCTTCTAGGGCAATGACTGTATGCATTATTGAAGCACATGAACACACTATCACATATTAGTAAAGCTCAGTCTGGTATATGGTGCACATTAGTATTCATTCACAAATGCGGTGTCCTCAAAGGTTGCATCTGGTCTTCTAAACCACTGTTTCTTGACCACATTAAAATTGACTTTAACCTCTTGTAGATAACAGGAAGAAACCTTTTCTCTTGGTTTTGTTTCTTTTTCTTTTTTTCATTGTTATTATTTTTTTGACAAATGGAATAACTGAGGTTTGTAGAATTCCTCAAATAGATTATTTTTGCTTTTATCATAATACTTTCATTTTAAAATAAATTTGCCCTAGTAATATTTTCATGCTTTACTGATTTTTAAATTATTTCTTTTTTTTTTGAGGTTACAACACAATTACATCATTTCTCCCTTTCCTTTCCTCCTTCCAAGCTCTCCCATATATCCTCCTTGATTCCTTTCAAATCTGTGCTTTCCCTCCTTTTTATTAGTTGTTACATATACTCCTATACACAAATATAACCTTCTCACCCTGCATAATTGGTATGTTATTTTTCCACTGGTGAAATGAGCCATTCCAAGCCAAATTAAAGTATATAAAGTCAGCCACTCTAACTGGTCCCAAGGACTGAGGCCAGAGAAGTACTCATGGGGAGGAAGATGGCAAAAGGGAAGGAGAAAGAGAAGAAAAGCATGCTCAGCAGGGAGAAAGAAAATGCAAGAGGGGAAGAGAAGAGAGAAGGAAGGAGAGGACAAAAGTTCTGGATTATATAGGCGATATTCTCTGGGAGTCTGGGACAGGGTAAGTTGAGTCCCTGGGCTAGAAAATTCAGGATAGAGGGCTGGGTAGGCAAGTAGGGACTGAAGGACTACCGGGAAGACCTGGAGGCCAGGTTTGACTTAGTATGTAACTATATTCCTCAGCTGTTTGACCAGAATCTGAATCCCAACAATAATGTTACTTCCTTGAATATTTTCAGGGATGAGTATTTTGTATTTGATAACAAATTGGTATGATTATGCCTGGAGATCCCTATTTCTTCTGCTCTTAGCATTTCTTAGTTTATGATTCTGGGGAGCCTTAGCTTAAAGAACAGCCCCTGAGTGAATGATGTGGAACTGGAATCAATGCAAAAAGCAAGGAGAATTTATTGTTCCAACGTCCCAGACCCAAAGGAGAGGTGGTAGCCCACACAGCTTGTTCAGTGAGCTTTTTTATAGTTTCTAGGGCAGCAGTCATTAGGCACAATGTGATTAACAGAACAATGTAATTTTTAAAACTGGTTGGTCTTTAGGGAATGAGTTGGCAAGGACTTCTCTTGTTTGAAGATGGGCAACAGGAATGTGTCCCCACCTGAAGGTTGGTTTCCTGCCCTGTGGTCTGAGGAATATTAATTAGCCTCTCCCTTCTGGAGAGCAAGTGTTCCATGACCTTCCCAGAATTACTGAGCTGACTTTTTCATTAGTTGCCTGTGGTTCTTTATGTAATGTTGAGGTCTACTAGACTGCCCTTTATCCATATATTTACAGTTATTGTTTATAATAAAATGTACATGATTCTAAAGGAACCCAGACAGAGCATATAGAGCTGCAAAATGATCCAAGTGGGAAAATTTCAGGAGCAGCAGATGTCCTGCTTGGTATTATCCAAGCAGTTCTGTGGTATTCTTCTAGCCTTGCTTCATCTGTACCACATGTGGAGATCAGTTGTGTTCAGTGTCAGAGAGGGAGTATGTCAGATGAATCAACGGAGGGCAAAGTCACAACAGGAAATGAGGTGTGAGTAGGTCACAAGTTCAATGCTAGAATAATTTGTTCCTTTCAAGGAAGAAGCAAAAGAAAAATTCTTTTGGTAATAATGACTTTCAGTTTATTCATGAACACTTACAAGTGTGAAGAGATGGAATATGTGGGTGGTAACCCAGGTAACCAAGTGGGCAGTGGTTTAGAGATCCTGATACACTCATGGTGAGAGACTGCTTAAGAAGAAAAAAAAACTCATCTGTGCTCTTAGCCTTCCCCACTGGCAACAGTAATGTGACTATAAACTGACCAGGGAGAGGGTTAAGGAAAGATCACAGGCTGGTGGGTCACAAACCGAATCTGACCTATATCTGTCAGGAAAGAGAAAAACAAATGAAGAAGAAAGAAAATATGAAGAAAAGTAAAATGGAACAAACATGTCTATAATTAAGCATGTATCACTGCAGTGAACACAGAATCTGTAAGACAGTGAGCATATGCTTGGAAGCTGTTGAATTCTACCTCTTCAGCTCCTCCCAGCCACTGTCAGACCTAATATGGAACACCATATCTTTTTAAGCCACCACCTGGTATCACTGTTATAATAGTCTGATGGATATATATATGAAGATGGAAAACTTCATCTACTGAATGTGCCCCATGTAAAACAATGCCCAGTTGCTAAAAATCATTAGTCAAGAATTTAGATTAACATAGGATTTGAAGCTCACTAGCAGATTTTTAAGATCTTGAATGAGTTACCAAGTTATAGGGAGTCTTGAATGAGTTATCAAGTTATTTAGGGTCCCAGTGTAAAGTATTAATGATTAATATGATTAAACATATTACTCATACATTTTCATCAACAAATATAAATATAAGTCAGTCAGCCTTTCAGGTCCGGCCAGTCCTGCAGAGAGTCTAATTTAACTGTGTTTGTGATTCACTTAGCAATTACCAAATTATTTTAATTTTTAATGTGTCCATGTTTTAAGGCTCTTTCACAAAGCAGACTATTCAGAATTACCCACAAAATAAATTTCGTTAATCTCAGCAGAGGCTGGTACTAGGAAATAACCTAGTTTCTCATCTACCAGCCAGCCTCAGGTCCTGTGGTCTCATGTTCAAAGATTCACTGTTATTTTGGGGGACCTCACAATGACAACATTCTCTAGTATGAAATATTGGAAAGAATCTATTGACTTCTTCATAGGGAATTAAAGCAAACATACGGTGAGAAGCCCCAGGAAGACCTTAAGAAGTAAAACACCTGGAACAGCTAGCATTATTACTTACAACTTCTCATCAAGAAAACAGTGACCCAAATATTTCATCCCTTGAGTTTCCCATTATAAAGATTTTATAAACTTCAGTGTATTTGTCATAATAAAAAAAAGTGTATTTCTCCTAAAGTTTATTCTTTACATGAAATACAAATAAAACTGGAGAATCACTGGTTGATAAGCCTCAGTAAAGACTTTACTATCAAGGGCTTAATGAAAGTGCAAGAGTGATTTTGCTGTCTCTGTAGTCTGTTCACCAGTCTAGTGATCAATCCAAATTATGTGATCAATCCAATTTCATGATATACTCTAAACTCTGCAAGACTCAGTGATAATATAAATATACCAATTCTCAAAATTAACCAAGAACTTTTATAAGTCTCAACTTTATCATAAAAGTCCATATCTTGGGGGTGTAGAGATAGGTGGCTTTGAAGTTAAGAGAACTTGCTGCTCTTGCAAAGGACTTGGTTCAGTTCCCAGAACCCACATGCCAGATTCCAATCATTTCCCCTTTCAAAAAATCTAGCTCCCTCTCTGGCCTCTGTTGGTTCCAGTCACACACATGATGTACAAGCATGCATACACCAACAAAACACTGAAACACATAAAAGTAAAAGCAAATATTCAAAACAAAATCTCCCACCTTATCAAGAGTTACAAGCAGGATATTGTAGATACAACTAGACGAGTTAATATTGTGCATCATTTTAGTAGTTATCAAATTTGTCTTTAGGAGATAATTTGAAAAATCCCTTTTATATGTCATAGTTCTAGGTTTAAAGCATGAAGACACCACAAAATTAAAATAAACAGGCAGCTGCTGAGTATTTCACAGAGTAGAGATCAAGTATGACTTGACTCTAAGGGGCTGACCCAAGTGAAGCGTTGCAGTACGGACATACTGCTAGTGCAGGAGAACTCTGTACAGTGATCAGTCCAACTTCTGTTAATTCTTTCAGTGAGTGTCAATTCACCATTTCCTGACTCCTCAGTTGATGCATGGCTCACTATCATGTACTATATCACTTGTAGGTGTCTATATTCCCTGTGTTTGGAGATTCAAGAGAATTGACTAAGAAGGATGTCAGAGTTAGACACCTGCAGTGCGTGACTGAGAATGTAGAGTTTTAGTTCTGTAGAGGTGTATCTTAGGGAAATAGGTCAAATACTTTACAAATCGCATGGGTGGGATTTTTCTGGGGGGGGGGGTATGGGACTATTCTCCATATTCATAGACATGTTCCAAATATTTCCACTCCTCAAACTTTAGATTATGAATCTTATCAAAGGAATGAAGGCCTGAAAATTTCTGTTTTAAGTAGGCCACAACCCAGATTAGGGACAAATTTCCAGTTGAAGCAAAATAATGCATAGAATTAAAAGAATATTTTTAAGAAGTACATTATTTGATCAAACAGAGGTCACCAAATCATAACCTAAAAGATAATGGAAATACAGAAGCAAGTAGAACAGCTTTAAGCACATGTGCTGAGCCCAGCAAGCTGGATTTGCAGGATTAGGAGACAACTACATTTTATGCTAAAAATATACCAGCAATATTCCTTTACCAGCCCCCTCAGGATATCAGCATCATGTACACACAAACTCACACACAGAAACATAGACAGACCCAGATACACAGATACATGCACATATACACACAGACACACATACATAGAAACAGACAGACAGACATATACACACAGATACACACAGAAATACAAACATACACACACACACACATACACACATAGAGACATAGACACAGACACACAGACACACAAACCCACACAAGCACAGACACAAACAAATGTAGGCACACACACACAGACACATAGACAGGGACAGATGCAGACCTGGATATACATATACCCAGACACAGACAGACAGACACAGACACAAACATATACACACAGAAACACACACACAGACCCAGACACACACCCAGACACACAAACAAGTGTAGACATACACATAAAGACTCATAGACACAGACAGATATAGACTGAGATATACATATACACAGACACAGACAGACAGACACAAACAGACACACAGACACAGACACAGACACATACATGCACACACATACAGACAAACAAGCAGACACACACAGATACATACACACTCTTCACAGAATTGTAGGAGAGGGTATTATGGCCGTGAGTAAGTGAAGAGAATGAGGTGGAAAAACAATCTTCAAAAAGCTGGGGTCACCACTTCTTAATCCTGGTATAGAGAATCTTATTCTATAGACTCAAACAATCATAACAAGTAATTTGCAAGAACAAAGAGTAATACACAACAATAAGAAAGCTGACTGTCACAACTTTACTAAACTAGCACAATTCTAACTACCTTCTAAATATTTGTCCTTCCACTCACTGATAAATACAGCCCCCACCCTTTTCCCCTCTACTAAAGAAAATTTCTCTTTGCAACTGATGGAAGCAAATATAGAAGTTCATATAAGACCAAAAATGGAGAGTTGCAGAATGAATCCCAGACGATCCACATATAACACAACTCCTGGACCAAAGGCTCAAGGATCACCATGGGAGCTGAAAGATTTTAAGAGCCCTATGAACAGAGAATTTGTTATGGAAATGTTAGAGGGGCTATACTCTCTAGCAAGTCAAGTTTCACTACGACTGCCTGAAGAAGGACAACACTGAGGACATCCTAAAGAGGAAGGGAGGAAGCTCATGAGGACTTAACCTTAAACAAAGAACTACAGGCAACTAAGAAATAACTGAGAACAGGAGAAACAGTCTTCCCCAGGGAAGATCACACCAATTAGTTATCCAATGGCAAGTGGCAAGCCCTAAAATCATAGGCTATGAAGTTAAAAGAGAGTAGGAGAAGGAGGGGGTACATGGAAGAATTTAGAGGAAAGAAACTAGAGAAATAAATGATATAATTAGGTTATAAACTCAAAAAATACTTTAAAAATCTGATTGTTACTGTGTCATTGTATACTTTCTGTTTGTTTTAACATTAAGGCCTTATTGCCTTATTCTGTTTGCAAAGTTGGACAATAGCTTCCTGATTGCTGTCTATAATCACTCTCAAGTTAAGGGAGCATTTCAGAAGAGAGGGGCATGTGAGATTTTAAAAGCCAGTTGTGAGAGGAGGAATGTGCAGATTCAGGTCAACTTGACCTCAGCCATCACGATCCAAATTGTCATCGAGTAACCCAGAGTAATACTAATCTTCTGAAAATTATAGAGAGACAAATTCATTAGAGGTACATGGAGTTTTACAATGACACTCTTGGTCCAAATATGTACTTTCCTCTGATATTAATAGAAGTTATCTCCATCCCAGTTTTCTCAAAGCAGCCACAGAATAAAGGTAGACTGATGGCAAAAAGATTGACAATGGAAAAAGAAATTGAGGTTTAAGTATAACAAGTAGAATTTTGTTAAGAGAAACAAAAATGAGGCAGCACAATAAATTCTCTTTTGTCTTAATCTATATATGCCTTTTCTAACCCAAATTGTGGGCAACCAGTTACCTCTTAGGCATATACTCAATTAATTGCATGCTGTACAACCCTGGGAAACATTTTTAAAAAGAGAAGAATACAAAAGCAAAGTAGCATGAAAAATTGCCAACTGAGTAATGAAACAGTTTACTTTCCTTAAGTGTATTAGAAACATAATATGTGACAACAGAAAGCCAAAACACCATACTTAAAAAAATTTAAAAAGAAGTATAAAAAAAAACAAAAAATAAAGGTGACTATTAAATGTCATTAACATTAAGAAGTTAGCAACACTTGAAGACAGTTTTGTAAAGTTAAAATATACAATTAACTAGAGTGCTTTTACAGAGAAAAGGTGGAGAAAGAATGAAGAAGAAATAGACAAAACTGAAGAGACCATAGCTATTAATTTCTAGAGAAAATTAATTCTTGAAATGAAATGATACATAGGTGGTGTTACATGGGAACTGGAAAAAAAAATTCAGTTTTCTCAAAGCAGCCATAGAACAAGGTAGACTGATGGCGAAAAGATTGACAAAGAAAAAAGAAGTTGAGGTTTAAGTATAACAAGTAGAATTTTGATACAACATCTGTCCAAATACCGGGAGAAACTGGGACCAGCAGGACCAGGCACACAGGAACTCCACCAGCCCAGTGGCTCAGGTTTCCTCCGGTCTGTCTGGGCTGGTGCCCTGAGCAGACCTTGGGCACAAGCTCCGCAGCCAGTCCCACAACACCCAGAGGAAGCTCCACTCCCAGGTGCTCTAACACACCCAGAATCAGAGGTGAGGAGGACACATCTGTCCCATTACAGGGAGTAATTGGGACCAGCAGGACCTAGGCACACAGGAACTCCACCAGCCCAGTGGCTCAGGGTTCCTTCCAGTCTGTCTGGGCCAGCCAGTGTCCTGAGCAGACCTTGGGCGAAAGCTGCACAGCCAGTCCCAAAACACTCAGAGGAACCTCCACTCCCAGGTGCTCTAACAAGCCCAGGGTCACAGGATCACAGAATCACAGGATCACAGAGACAGCTTCACTTTAAGGAGTTCTGACACAACCAGGATCACAGGAAGGGCAGGCTCCAGTCAGATTTAGCAAGAGGAAGTAACACTAGGGATAACCAGATGATGCGGGGCAAATGTAAGAATATAAGCAACACAAACCAAGGTTATTTGGCATCATCAGAACCTAGTACTCCCACCATAGCAAGTACTGGAAACACTATCACAATGGAAAAGCAAACTTCAGATATAAAATCACTTTTCATGATGATGATACAGGACTTTAAGAAAGACATAAATAGCACTCTCAAAGAAATACAAGAGAACACATGTGAATAGCTAGAAGCCTTTCAAGAGGAAACACAAAACTCCCTTAAAAACTAAAGGAAAACACAATCAAACAGGTGAAGGAAATGAGCAAAACCATCCAGAATCTAAAAATGGAAATAGAAACAATAAAGAAATCACAAAGGGAGACAACCCTGGAGTTAGAAAACCTAGGAAAGGGATCAGGAGTCATAGATGCAAGCATAACCAACAGAATACAAGAGGTAGAAGAGAGAATCTCAGAGGCAAAACATACCATAGAAAACATTGACACAACAGTCAGAGAAAATGCCAAAAGCAAAAAGCTTCTAACCCAAAACATCCAGGAAATCCATGATGCAATGAGAAGACCAAACCTAAGGATAATAGGTATAGAAGAGAGTGAAGACTACCAAGGTAATGGACCAGTAAATATCTTCAACAAAATTATAGAAGAAAACTTCCCTAACCTAAAAAAAAGAGATGCCCATCAACATACAAGAACCCTATAGAACTCCAAATAGACTAGACCAGAAAAGAATCCTTCTGTCACATAATAATAAAAACACCAAATGCACTAAACAAAGAAAGAATTTTAAAAGCAGTAAGGGAAAAAGGTCAAGTAACATATAAAGGCAGGCCTATCAGAATTACACCAAACTTCTCACCAGAGACTATGAAATCTAGAAGTTCCTGGGCAGATGTCATACAAACCCTACAAGAACACAAAGACCAGCCTAGGCTACTATACCCAGCAAAATTCTCAATTACCATAGATGGAGAAAACAAGATAGTCCATGACAAAACAAAATTTACACAATATCTTTCCACAAATCCAGCCCTATAAAAGATAATAGATGGAAAACATAAACATAAGGAGCAAAACTACACCCTAGAAGAAGCAAGAAAGTAATCTTTCAATAAATCCACACAAACCTAATTCCACCTTTTAGAACAAAAGCAACAGGAAGTAACATTTACTTTTTCTTAATATCTTAATATGAAAATTAATATTACCAACATAACCTAATCGATTGAAATCCAAAAATATGAGGAATTAGAAATTTACCGACTGTCATCCAATGGTCTCCCTAACTTGGTAGTTGGAGAAATAGATCCAATATTATAAAATCCATATATAGTTTCAGCTTTTTGTTCGTGACAGTGTCTTGCTGTGTACAACTTAATAGTCTTGTGATCTTGCTTCTCCTATCTCAGCCTCTCTACTAGTAGTATTGTTTATTTCATGTTTTTACACTATATTATGATTTTTAGAAAAGCTTACATATTTTAAAAGTATTTATATACCCAAAAGAAATGTAGACAATTAACGTGGGAGATGGCTTGTAAGAGAACAACAAAGAGTGAGACTGAATGCTTTGCTTGATGTTTGTAACTCTTGTATTAAGTTACCATAGTAAGAGCCAAGATTTTAAGCTCTACTAAATACAAAACAAACAAACAAACAATATTTATAAAATATTTATAAAATTTATATTGAGAAAAATGTATGTATTTTCAGTATTGCTCTAGACAAGCAGCTACATAAGACTGTGAAATTGTTGTTTTATATCAAACAACTTTTATAATACTCATTTTTATTGTAATATTTTATAAATTTTAAAGAATATGACAAAAAAGATATTGTAGGTATTGAAGAGGAGGTCTCTGGGAGGAGTTGGGGTACAAAAGGGAAACAAGAATGTGATTTAATTCTATTTACTTAAAATATATTTTTAAATGTTAACAAATTCTGATAAATTGAAATCATGTAACTTTTCTCATCATAATGCAATAAAACTTAAAAAAAACAAGTAGAATTTTGTTAAGAGAAACAAAAATGAGGCAGCATAATTATTTCCACATGTATAAATATATTAATTACCAACTAAGAA
Organism: Montemys delectorum; assembly: GCA_019843815.1. Taxonomy (NCBI): domain Eukaryota; kingdom Metazoa; phylum Chordata; class Mammalia; order Rodentia; family Muridae; genus Montemys; species Montemys delectorum. The sequence goes on from JADRCD010238519.1 coordinate 11,457, forward strand.
TTGCACACTATACAATTTTTTTTAAGAAGAAGAATGGAGTGTTTCAATGAGAAGATAGAAATTGATAGATGTTTTTAAAAAAGTAATGTGACAGAGATGACAAGAAGAATACAGTATTTTCTAGACGCAATAGGGCAGTTGTACAAATAAATATACAGCTATTCTAACAGCCTGTCAAGATCTGAATCATTGTAAGTAAGATGAAATGTCCGCATTGAGTGTAAAAATAAGATTAAAATTCCACTCCTCACTGATGATATCTTATAGCTCATGGGAAAATAAGTGTATTTTCCTTAAGGGTATCTTTATCACATTCTAGGACAGGCTCTACACACAAGAGTATTTGGGCAACACAGATTGGTCTCATGTGGCTTCAAAGGAGAAAGAAAGAGAGAGAGGGAGAGAGTGGCGAGAGACAGAGAGACAGTGACAGAGATAGAGGGACAAACAGAGGAAGAGAGACAGTGACACAGAGAGAGGGACAGAGAGACAGTGATAGAGACAGAGAGACTGACAGAGGCAGAGAGATACAGACAGATACAGAGAGACAGAGAGGCAGTGACAGAGACAGACAGACAGACACACACACACACACACACACACACACACACACACACACACAGAACATGAAGGTAGATAAAGGTTGAAGATTGGTGTGTAGATGTGGAGATGGCACTGGATCTGAGAAGTGTTGAAGTAGAGGAGGAGTGAATATAATCAAAGTACAGTGCATAAAAATTTAAAAGATTAAAAATATTTTAAAGAGAATAAAAGCTGAAAATAAGTCATTGTTGTTCCATTCAGTAGGCGAAAATGTCCCATGTGCCCACATGAACCAACTTCACAAATGTATTGATAAAGAAAGCAAACAAGGGGCTGACAAGATGGCTCAGAGGGTAAGAGCACTGACTGCTCTTCCGAGAAGGTCCTGAGTTCCGATCCCAGCAACCACAGGGTGGCTCACAGCCATCCGTGATGAGATCTGACGCTCTCTTGTGATGTGTCTGAAGACAACTACAGTGTATTACACAGGAGTGATCGGGGCCGGAGCACACAGAGGTCCTGAGTTCAATTCCTATCATCCACATGATGGCTCACGGCCATCTGTACAGCTACAGTGTATTCATACACATAAAACAAATCAATAATATAAATCTTTAAAAAAAAATTTTAAAAAAAATTTTAAAAAAAGCAAAGAAAATACAAATATGTATAAATTGGAATTTTCCAATATATGCTTTACAAGTAACAAAATCAGTTACTATTGCTTAGAGTTTCATATCTGACTCATATATAAAGGTCTATAAAATAATTTAAAAGAAACGTCAGTTGGTGATTTCTTTCTGAGTGAAAGGTGAGGGCAAGGAAAAGGCCCTGTGAACTTCTGGCATGTGAAAAAGACTATGTACCGTGTACTTCGTCACTACTTACTAAAACATGCCCACAAGTTATTTTCATGTTGTCATGTTATAGTCCATCAAGAATGGATAAAAAAAAAAATCAGGATAAAGTACATGAAAGTATATCTAGGTGTATTAACATAAAGCAGCTACAGAATAGAGAAGAGAGTCTTGAATTTGAGAAACAATATTATTTAACTTCTCTGAGTCTATTCATTTATGAAATGACGATAACAAAGTATGCCATAGTACTTTAAAAGTCGTGTCATACTGTTGCCACAGGAGAAACTGTGACAAGACAAGATGTCTTTCCCAAGGAACAGCTAAAAGCTGGATATTCAGGTACCCTACTATGGTACAAAAGGGCAGCTGCCCTCCAGTTTCAGTGTCCACATCACAGGATCTGCTGCAGTGACCAGGCATGGTAGATCTGGGCAAACATTATTCTAGCCCCATCTAAGGCCAGAACGAGATCCTTTTAGAATTATCCTGAGTTTCCCCAGGCATCCTCCACTCTCTTCTCTTCCCACATGTCAGCCATGCTTGGCTCTGCCTGACTACTTTTCTTCTGCCTCGTGTAGGGAAACATCCTTGCAAATACTCTCTTACACTTCTATGTGTCAGAGCATATTTGCTTTACATATCAGAGGACCAGACTGACTAAAGGTTGCAGAACGGGGCTCTCCAGTAGGAGTAACTATGCAAACTGAAACAATTAGAAAACACCCAAGTTTTTGAGATGCTGTTTGTAAGCACTGAGAGTTGTAGTCTCTTAGTGAACAACCTTACCATAGAAGGTGCAAGATAAATTTTTGTTCTTATTTTATCCTATTGCCCCATGACAAGATGCATAAAAAAAATTAACATTTTCTGCCAAAATAAATTTATGAATAGAACCCGGTGTTCCAAATACTCATTGTGTATAGTATGTGACGCTAAGGGTCACTTCCTTTTCTAGCTTTACGTCTTACATGACACCCATTTTATGTTTGATTGCAGTGAATTCAGGAAGAATCTGTGAAACTGTATTTGACAAAGCATATTAGGTAGTCACCTACATAAATGCACATGTCAATTGTGCTAAGCTGTAGATGTCACAAGATGTAGGAAACTTAAGGATGACAGTTGAGCAAGCAGGGAATGGTAAGAAGTCTCAGTGCCCATATTTTTCATTTATACTTGAAATATTTACTATGTCAACAGCCAAGTGAAAATCATTTTTGCATAAACTGTGAATCTCAAATTTGAGGAAACAAGAAAAGGCATTTAAATTTATTTCATTGAAAGGCTGCTAGCAGAATACTGACTTCCAGGCAGCTAGTGTGAGGATCTTAAAGCCCACAACCACAATGACACACCTACTCCAACAAGTCCACACCTACTTCAACAGTGCCACACACTCAAGTAGGGTCACTCCCTGGACCGAGCATATACAAACTATCACACAAGCCAAAACTCTAAATGCTTCCCTGTGGTCCTACTACAGCAGAAAAACAGTAAGTAGTAGTTTCTTAAGAAGGGCCCATCAAGACTTCTGAAAAATCATTACCTCTCATTTAGAAAATCTATAGAAAGTAGTACTGTGTTCTATCCTAAAATATTTCAGTGGTCCCCAAAACTGTCTTTTAAATCTGTTTACTTAATCACTCATTCACTCATATCTGTTCCAGGAAGCAAAATCTATGCCAGTCCCTGCTGACTCTGCTCTCAAAAGGTGGCTTATGACACACAATTTTTTTAGTAAGGGGGTGGGGAGGCTTCTTAAACCTCTCAGGCATCACATCATTCTTCTTTCTACCCATCCCCACTTACATGTTCTAATCACATTGGTTCAAGAAGCATACTTCATCTATATGGCTCACGAATAGATAAAAGTCTAAGAAAGTCTCAGGCATGTGGCTTTGATTGCACAAGAAGGAGAGAGCTCATGAGGTCAACCCTATCGATCTCATAGATATGGGGTTGGGGCATTATTGAGATGCCTACCGCCGTCTGCTCCACAACAATTTTCCTTTCTGTTTCAGACCTAGAGTTCAAGGCTAAATGGTAACCTGTCTGAGACTCTCCTTTCAAAGAGAGAAGGAAAGGGATATAGGTGACTATGTGATTTGTGATACAAAATCATTCCTGTTACCTGGAACACACAAGTCTCTTCTGAATGAAGAACACGTTCTCCATTATCTGCAGCTATAAAAACAGGCCAAACACTAACCCTGTAAGGAAATGCCAGGCCCTCGAAACCAATCAGGCCCAACATATCAGCTATTCTCAAAAAGGCTAATTTGCCCCGTGACAAGAGTTACATTCTCACTGACCATAGATTCAGGTGACCAAACTAGTCGTCCAGCACAGGACTAGACTTGAAACACTCTATCACAGAAGCTACCAAGTGTTGCCCTGTCAATGAAGGTCCAAGTCTACCGTTGTTCAGACAACCTTCTGGGGGCTCAACAAAATACGGAGGACTTCCTTCCATCAGTAACCTTTGCCCATCTTGGATGCTCCTACTTCCAGTCCTTAAAACTATACAAGGCTTGAATCATCCCAAGTAAAGTTGATCTGCCTCCTAGCAGTTGGTCCTGATGTCGTCATTTGCAGCATGTACCCACGGGGGGCTTCTAAACCCCAGTCTGTTGTCTCTGCTCCCTTTGCCCTCATAAACTTATATCCCCAGGGACAGGGTGGGTCACAACTAACCTGCCACCTAGAAAGCTGCCATCCTACCCACCCTTCTTGCGCGATTCTTATGCTTTCAACACATTTGATTCTCCTCCACTCATTGTCTTCCATTGTTTTGCTTCTATTAAAGATTTTTTTTTAAAGATTTCATTTATTTTATGTATGAGTACACTGTAGCTGTCTTCAGACACACCAGAAGAGGGCATCGGATCCCATTACAGATGGCTGCGAGCTACCATATGGTTGCTGAGATTTGAACACAGGACCTCTGGAAGAGCAGTGGTGCTCTTAACTGCTGAGCCATCTCTCCAGCCCGATTCTATTAGTTTATTCTAAGTGAATCAAGTCACTAAACGGCAGTCCCTTTCAAAAAAAATGACCCGTTCCCTTATTTAATAGATTATATAGGCAAAGTACCTTATCAAGCTGCTTAAGTGACTTTGTGTGCGATTGGTTATGCCTGATTAGTTATGCAGCTTGGCATTGGATAGCCTGCAAAGATGAAGGCTACCTTTCTGTCAGGCCCCCAAGTTGGCTCCAGGTTCAAAGAGTTCATAGAGCCGAGTGAAATGGTCTACCTCACCGGATCTCATTACGGTTCAAATTTCCACCTTTAAAAAGGTATTTGTTTCCTCTATCAATTGAAAATATTGACTACTACAGACAGGACTCACTTCTCTCTGCTGCTTTCATGAGTCTCACTTTGTTAATGGTGCTGTTGACACTGTTTCGTGTCTTTGGAGGCCAGTTTCTATGCATTACAGATATATGGCTCTATACTTTAAAATGTAGTTTTATATATTTAAGAAAAACTAAATGAAAAATTTAGTCAGTGACATTTTTGTCAACTTAAAAAATATTTTTAATTAAAATAGAATTCTATCTGATTCCTCCTCCTTTTTTTCTCTCCAACCTCTCCCATGCCCTCCATTCTCAAATCAATAGCCTCCTTAAATTATTATTATTGTTATCATTATATACATATATGAATATATACACAATATATTACTATAACCTGCTGAGTTCATTTTTGCTTAATGTGTATATATACTTTCAGGGTTACCACATTGTATTAGAAAACCTTTTTATTTAAGCAAATATTTCCTTAAAAAATATTTTCCAATTTCCAAGTACGCATGGCTTCTTCTTTTAACTGGTACAATTTGCTACGTCCTCACTCTTTTAACTGATACTGCCATTTCACTTGATTGTCCAAAGTATATTTATCAGATGTTTGCTTAGCGGTTTTCATTTCTCCCAGTAATGCCAAAATAAATGCTGCATTGAACACCTTTGGGAGTATTTTCCTAATACATATGATTATTTAATAAAAATTCCTAAGTCTCTCCAGAAACATTCTTAACCAATTTGCATATTCTTTGTTCTTTTGGGTCTGCAATGTAACATTTGATCTCCATTTGTGTTCATTTTGCCTTCCTAGTGAGAGATTTAAAAGGAAACGCATATCTCATGCTTATTTTTATATGTATTTGCCTGTTGTCGATACAGATAGACTCTTGGCAATTGTCCCTACTGTTTGCTATGCCTGTTTTTACTGTGTCAATTTTTTCTATTATTCTTTGTCAGAGCATTTTATATATTCTAAACATTGTACCATCCCTATTACTATCATCTTCAGTCTTTTTTTTTTCCCGAGACAGGGTTTCTCTGTGTAGCCCTGGCTGTCCTGGTACTCTGTAGACCAGGCTGGTCTAGAACTCAGAAATCTGTCTGCCTCTGCCTCCCAAGTGCTGGGATTAAAGGCGTGCGCCACCACCGCCCGGCTATCATCCTCAGTCTTAACATCAGCTAAGTAGTTACCAAAAGTGACACAGAAGAGTAGACAGAATTCAAATTCATGGTTTTATTTTACAGATGAACCAATGCCAGTGAGCAATGAAAAAGGGGTGTAAGATATTCTGTTGACCGCATGGCCTCAGGATCAAACACAGTATCTTCTTAGGTTCCAATTTTTGATAACCTTTCTAAGTGACTAAGTCAACAGCGTTTTTTCCTAATAAGTCAATCAATCAATCAATCAATCAATCAATCAAATGGAGGTCTCGTTAACTCTCACTCTGCTGTCTTAACTTTGAGAACTCATTTTCTGTTCTCTATTTCCATATTTCGCTCTATAGAAGCCACACACTGGGGTGCAGACCTTTCATTTGGGTTAAAGAGAAAGTGGGTCAGATCTTAGATTCTTCTTTGACCTGAGTGTTCTGATTTTGTTTATTTGCCTGGAAATCTGCGGACACCCTGAAAGTCTGTGCACTGCCGGAAGCTTCTGCACTTAGAAACATTCCTTATGTCATTGTCAATGCCCATTCATTCGCACCAGGCCCTGCTGCATCTCTACTCCCTGCCACTCTGCGTGTGTGCAGCATCTGGTCCCCTGAGATAACATGTATTGCTTTATGCTGTTGTCACCTTGCCATGGGTTTTGTGCACAGCAGTCTTTAAGAGCTGTTAATTAGAAAAAGTAGTTTCTTTTCTGGAGGGAGGGCAGAAACAAAGTAGGAAAGGCAAAGCCTTGCAAGTGATCCCTGGTTTGGAATAATGACGGCTCCTTGATGACATTTGTACCTTGGAGATCAACTTTAAGGAAACTGGCACACGTCAGTCCAGCTGAGCCTGGCATGATGCTTCACTCACTCCGTAGGAACCGAAGAACAAGCCCACAAGTTAAGCTACACATCCAACTGTCTTGTGGCCAGGGAAACAAACTGATTCTCAATCTGCCTGATGCTCTCCACTAGAACTGAAATGGAAATGATCTAGATGGACATGCAGTATAGTTGAAGTAATCTAAAACCAAGAAATTACTTCTGTTGATAGTCTCATTTTCCTTTTGAGAAAATATCTGACCCCACTGGCTTCAGGAAAAAAGATCCCATAAAACATCTCTGCTACATTGTTTAAGGGTGAGGGCTTAGGGGAGAAGATCACCTGGGCATTTGGGAAGAAACTCCTAGGTGTTGTCTGTGCAAACAAGAATATTGAAGTAATTAATTTAATATTAATCAATGAACTTTGACTACTTAAACATGTGGACTTACTTTAAGGAACTTAATACATGCCTTCTTACCAGTGTCATGGAATACAGGGGTCACCAGCACTGAAGAGACCCCCACAGTCCAGGATGTTGATCCCTTAGTGATGATCAACTTACTCCACCCATCTGCAACATGTTCATTTTCTGATCCTAACCAAACTGTTCTTGACAAATGTAAAACAAATGGGCTAATTTCTCAAAAGCCACACTGGAAGAACAAAAAGGTAATACATTCTACCTGTTTTTGTACACACTTGACACATCTGGTATGTTTACCTTCACTCAGTACACATGTATGCACACATGTATACATACATGAATACATGAGCATTTGAGTCAAACTGCAAACATATTTTTTAAAGCTAGGAAAACCTGCATGAATACACAGGTATTTGAGTCCCATAGGAAACATATTTTTAAAAATAAGAATAGATAGGACACTGAAAACTCGATACAAATTGAAGACTGGTATGGATTCAGTTGGAAGTACTTGTTAAATAAACATTTTTCTTCTCTCTACTATATGCTAAGAAATGTTCCCATTTACAAGCATAATGGGGGTGAATTACAAGTACTAATTCTTTACAAATTAGTGTCAAGAATATAGTAATATGCTCTTGCCTCTCTTACTCTCATACTCTTGTCTCTTGTCCCTTGCTCCCCCTTTCTCCACATGGTCATGGCCGACCTCTATTCCTTTACTTTCTCCTCTTTGCTTTTCTCTGCTTCTACTGCTCTCTTAACTCCCCTCCTCACGCCCTAAATAAACTCTATTCTATACTTAAAAAAAAAGAAGAATATAGTAATATAGCTGAATTGCAGACAGTCATGTTTTCTTAGTCATCTTGAATACGATTACAGGGGAAGTTACCAGATTTATTTATATATAATGAAAATAAATTAATAGCTGAACCATAATTCCTGTCTGTTAACAGAATTCTGTGCCTGAAATTCTACTAATATTAAGTAATAATTCAGAGAAATGAGATTTTTATTACATTCCATATTAGGCCAACCAAAAACAGGCATATTTTTAAAACTGCAAGAAGAGAAATGAGCCAGCCAGCCTGGATTTCCAGCACTCGGTGGTACTTCCACGCGTGTAGCAGTTTTTCATTACACTTCTTCTATGGCTACGAGATAACATGACCAGGATTTTCACTTGTTCTTCCTGGCAGGTGGTAAAATTTTTCAAGACCAACTTTGTTTTTGCCAGGATTTGAAATGATGAGTTACTAGAAAGATCCAAGTCCGTTATTCTCTCATCACAGAGATTACCTTACAGTTAGTTGTAGAGGAAATTTCACTTTCTCATTTTGTTAGAAAGGAAAAAAAAAAAACCAGACCCTGTTGCATCTGTCCTATGAGAGGACAGCAGAAAAGGCTGATCTGCCCTTACGCATTTGGTTGACTAGCTATCTGCATCCGTTTGCCTTCCTGTTACCACTTGTAATTTTGGAACCCCCATTTTCCTGTTAGGGGGACTAGAGTAGACCTTCATTTAACCTATTAGTAAGGTCTCCTGAGCTATTTGATACTGGATGTGATGAACTTTAAGCTTCTTAACAGGGAGGGAGCAGAAAAGGAAGCAGAAGTGATGCTGAACGATTTCTTTCCTCATCGCTGGACACACTTTGTGTCAGATGCCCAAGGTTGGCCATGCTGTACATCATGGCTTCTGTGATTCCAAGACTATACATAAGCCTAGTGTCCATCTGTATTTCCAGGTCACTCCCTGCTGAAAACTTCAAAACTGTAGTACCCCAAAACACCCCCAATGATGCTTTTTCCCTAATAGTTGAATCACAGAAACCAAAACATAATAAAATTGTGCATCTTAAGACATTGAGTTTGAATGTTGGAGAATACAATTACTGGAAATAAACTCAATTGAAAGTCAATTTCATGTAATAGGTTCACAAATTAATTGGCAGAAGAAATTCTAGAGCAAGTCTATTGGAATATAATCACTCTGCTTTGCAAACTGAACATGTATCAGTCAACATGCAAGCTGAAGCCAATAATTCCCATATGAGATGGAGGCTGATTTCTGCAACTTTATCTTACTTTCTTATTTCTGTAGCAAAAGTCAGTAGGACTATGTGACCAGTAGATTCAAATCATCTCTAATCAACCATAATTTACTTTCGGTCTCTGACAAGTAGATCCCTGTCCCTATTACAGAGAAGTAGGAAACAGAATGCCCTGCTCTAGCATCCCCTTGGTTTTGTGACTCTTCCTATGAAGAAGAGTTGTGATTAAAAGATAATTAGTCTAGGATATGAGGCTTCAGCTGGCCTTTCCTCCAGGCAGTAGTGCATTAGCTTGTCTTCTCTTTAGCTTCTTTGTAACTAGACTGTCCTCCAAAGTTGCCTCACGCAGATGATGTATGTGCCGCCCTGTAAGCACAAAAGGAGAGTGAGCTGTGTTTTCCCTCAGTTCCTAGCCCATTCCCACAGCATCCCACAGCATCGGCAGCAGCTCTGACTCCAGGATACCTTGAGAGTGTCTGAATGGTAAGATTTCAAGAATATATATAAAATCCATCAATATTGTGCAAATGTTATGAAATAGTGTCAACACTCTTAGTCATAAAGCTAGCGACAATTTATTGAGTATTTACTGTATCTTGGGAAACAGAAATCATGTTTTAAATGTCATTTCATTTAATATATTTGTACAAATTTCCTTCCTTCTCCCCCTACTCCCACCCCTCTGTGTGTGCGTGCCCTAACACCTTTGGCTTTGCTCTTCTTCCTGGCTTCACAAAGTAGTAAAAGGTTGAAAAGAGAACTGCTTTTCAGTATAACCACACAAAGCCCATGGCATTAGAGTTGGATAGTCTGAGTCATGTGACAGTCCCGTGGATAAATGTAGAAAGTGGAATGAAATGAAAGACGCCACCTCCTTGGAGATGTCTTTTCTGCCCATCCCATAGAAACGAGCCTTCGTTTTAGCAGCTCTGGGGTTCAAACATGCGGACCCTTATAATTCATGGCCCTTGTTGGCACACAATGCATACTCAGTGGAAGTAAAGATGACAGAGAGTCACGTTGTATTCCCAATGCAGCACCTGACATGAAGATATTCAATAAATATCTGTTAAATTTGTGAAGAATTGAACGAAAGTAGAGGGTTCTGTATGAAGCAAAAAGGAGTCTAAAGGGAGGAGAACTAAGATGGTAAAGTGGAAATATGATAAAATAGTGTAAGTTTTCTGTCATATGCACAATATAAGGGTAAACGTGTAGGCATATATAGGATGTGACAACAGATGGGAGCTATTGGAGGATGAAAACTGTATATGTGATGGAGAAAGAGGCCAGAAAAGGATAGTGTGGAAAGATGATATGAGGACAGTACAGTGGCCTTCATGTACAAAATGATGTCATAATGAAATACATTGTTTTGTATATTGACTTAAAAATAGTTTTAAAAGAAGAATTGAAGTGGGTTAATTGAATGGGGAAAGAGGGGTAAAAAGAAGAGAGAAACATCATCCTGAGACTGCATAGGATCTTGGAAGGCAAATGAAAGCATTGGTTGCTTTCCGCGCTCTTCCCAGAGCCCCAGCTAACATTAGTTAACCAAGCCCCAGGCAACACGATTCAGAAACACACTCCTCTGGCCACACCAAGAAGCCTGACCGTGCCCATGGAGGAAGCAAGAGCTGTTTTCTCCTTATTGCTAGCTGCAGCTGCCATCTTTTCATTTTATCAGCCACTTAATAAGTTTGTCTTCAAAGGATGTCTAATACTCCTAGCTCCTCTGGACCGGAATCTACAGGTTAGGGAACCGTAATGCTCCTGGGATTACTCGGGCCTGTCTCTAAGAAGTTGTTGCAATTATTCCTTTTCCTATCCACTTAACAAATGCCCTGTCAGACACTCAGCAGGCATTAGGCCCAGTCTGAATGCAAAGAGGAGCCCGGTAAAGACACTTCTCTCAGAAGGCCATGTGGATTCCAATAAGCCACACCATTTTTTTTGTTGAACACTTGTACAATGTTTTTCTTCTGTCCTTGCAAATGACAATTCATATTAAATCACGGTGTTTATTTTCCATTCATCTCAGCAGCTGTATAGCTACTTTCACAATATTGTTTTAACGCCATGGTGAATTTCCTGTGGATTGTGTTGTTTTGTCCCTTCCCTTTTGAAAGCAGAATGAGCCTGTGCGAAAGAAGGCTGAATTCTAGACACTCTGGGTTCCTTTTTTCCTTCTGAATTTACCCACTGTGACCCTGAGCATGAGTCACTTCAACAAATCTCTAGAATTCCGGAATATTTAGTTTCTGACTTTACAAAGACAACTTCATAATTTTTTCTATTAAGTCGATTTCCATGAATTTTTTTTAAAAAAGAAGATTTTTATCAGTCCACATCTGCTCTGCCTCTGGTCATGGCCTCTTGGGAAGGTGGATGCTGAGAGTTTGGCTGCATTTACCCCACCGCACTACAAGGGTGGTGCCAGGCTGTAGGGAAGCATCAAGACACCACTCAGGGGCTGGACAAGAGAAGTTTGATATGTGGGAAAGCTGGAGCTGGTTCCGGGGTCCTTGGGTCTGTGATGAGGCCGAGGCCATAGGGTTCTCAGACTCTTGGACATTCAGATGCTGCTAGGAGTCGCAGAAGAGCTGAGAACAGAGTTCCCCACCCACCCATCTCCACCCTGGAGCTGGGGACAGCATCTAGCCCTGGGGTGAAGGAAGGAAAAGGAAGAGGAACTCTGACTTGTCCCACTGGGAATGATTATTCTAACCTTGGCAGAGGCAAGCTTGTTACTGGGAACCCAGAAATACTTTCTATGTGAGAATTAAGCTGTGGCTCTGTAGGCAAGTGCCTTCTTCGTTGCTCCCCACAGTGGATCTTAATGAAAAAAAGATAGTTCATGGTTCCAAACAGTTTATTGATTGTTCATGGAAGAAAATGGATGCATAATGTATCATACCCATTTCTTAGGGTCAGTCTGAGATTAAATACCATTTGCAGGGAGGAATTTCTGGAAAGGGAAGCTTATTGACTAAGCTCTTTGAGCCTCTAGGTACCTCATGAGGATGGAGAACTATGGTTTGGGCCTACATGACCATGGGACATGTTTCTTTTATGTGAGAAGCATGCACGTGTTCCAAGTCAGGAATTTGGAAGGATCTGGAAGTCACCTAACCCTCAGGTTAGGTGTGCCCAGAGTCTCCGGGTCTTGACCTGCTCTACCTTACCAAACTTCCTGGCATGGTTTTATGACCCACAAGATTTATTTATTCATTTTATGTAAGCACACTGTTAATGTCCTCGGACACAGCAGACGATGGCATCGGATCCCTCACAACAGATGGTTGTGAGCCAACATGTGGTTGCTGGGAATTGAACTCAGGACTTCTACAAAAGTAGTCAGTTCTCTTAACAACTGAGCCATAGCCCCTGCCCTTTCATCAATTTGTAAACAAGTATTTCTTCTGTAGCTATTTCCCATCAAGTGGAATCCAACTGTTAAGGAGCCTGAGGTCTGTAGGTCAGACAGATATGTACAATATATCCACAAATGTGACCTTTTCTCACCACCTTGAGTGCAAGCAACACTAGGTTCCAAGACATCTGTCCCCTCCTATGCGGACCTTCTCAGAAGCCTTCAGGTGAGTGTCTGTTTCCATAGCCCACCTCCTATAGCTTACCATTCATGCAAGACCCAAGAGTGAGCCTTTAAAAATGAGTGTTGACCATTTTCCTCTCTTTTAATGGCCCTTATGAGTGGTCTTCATATCCCTTCGAGCAAAAATGCAAAAACTTTTCCTTCAGTTTTAACTCTCAGGGTGGTGGTAGGTGGTGCAGGCTTAACTCAAACTTCTCAAGTTCTAGAATTACAAACAGGTGCCAGCATGCGTAGTTAAATCCAAATTCTTCACAATGGCACACAGGAAGCACTCAAAACTTGTACCGAATTCAGGAAGGAGTGAATGTTTGGGGTCTAGAGAGCACTGGTATTTGAAGGGGAAAATTGAAAAGATGGTACAGGCATCACAAGAAAGGAGCCAGGAAAGCAGAAGTGGGGAGCACATTCCGGAAAACAAGGAGAGAATAGATGTCCAAGGTAAGGGACACCTAATAGTGCCTGCAAAGTACAAATAAAACATCAGCTGTAAGGAGTCCTGTTGACCTTGGGCCTACAAGGTAGTTGATGGTTTGCAAAGGTGCATTAGTAGTTAGGTCAGGTCTTAAGTGTGTTGGAAAGGGCAGAAGACTGCTTCAGTTTGGCTGTGAGTGGACAGAAGGGAGAATGTGGTCAGCCAGAGCCTATAGAATTTCTCTTAGATACTAGGCAACAACAACAACAACAACAAAAAATGTACAGACCACAATGAGGATAGCAGACAGGTTTTTGTTTTGTTTTGTTCTGTTTCCATTTTTGGAAGTGAGAAGTATAAGAAAGACATGAAGATGTTTCTGTGGACAGGAAACAGCCAAAGGGGAAGGGAGGGAGGATGGAGCTTCATCTCAGCAATGGTAGCAATGAGAAGCATTGAGTGGAGTTTAGGTCAAATAGAGGGTAGGTCTGCATCCCTTCTGAAGAAGACCAGGAGAGGAAGGAGGCTAAACTCTAATATAAGTTGAAGAGCAAGGAGAAGTTTTGTCTCCCTTCTTGGAATGCTTAATATTCCAGTTAAATAAAAGGTGAGGTCAAATACCAAGAAAAGGGCAACAGAAGGTTTGGAAAAATAAGGCAGTTGAAAAGAAAAGGGAAAGAGAATTGGGGGAGAGAAAATGATTTATCTAACAGTGACACATGCTAATAAAGATTATCATACATTGGTTTCAAATTTCATGCTGAAATCTATGGTTACACCTTCATGTTTTAAGTATTCCAAAGCTACAGGATGTATTTGTTCTTGATTTCCTCAAGGATAGGTTGCCCTGTGCCACCCACGGGAGTTATTACTCTTAGCAGAGTGTAAGCTTCCAGAATTTGAAGACTGTAAGAACAATCAGAGGAACATATTGGAGCTACAGATTTCTGGCTTCCAGCCTCAGGAAGGCTTACTCAACAAGTCAGGCAGATTAACCCTGGAATGATTCAGATGGAGAGGGCCTGAGCACTAGGAAACCAGATCCATGGCCATGGGAAGACAATCTAAGTTACTCTGGTATGGTTCAGAATAATCCCACATAAGAACTTTTCAGAACATTACTTCATCTAATGATATCAAGAAAGGTCTGAGAGACTTTAAAGAGATGCTTTTTTTGTATGTTAAACTGTGTTTAACAGATTCAAGAAATATTGTCAGGAAAGAGAGGTTACTGAAGTCCATGAAAAGTGGAAAATCTTGGTACAAAATATGGCATAAGTGATACATTGTGTGATACTGTTCCTTGTGATGTGAGCAAGCATCTACTCACCCCAGACAGGGCCATGGCAGACCAAAGTATAGACAATACCCAAGTTTGTCTTGGCGATATAATACGTTTTATTGAGGCTACCTACAGGAATATGGGCGAGAAGTTACTTACAAGGGCAGAAATGATTCAAAGACACTTGCATCACTAAAGCCCGACCAGCATGGGTAACAGCTCACAACAGCTGGAGCAAATTGCATAGCCTGCAGGGAGCTAGCTCACTAGGTTAAAGTGTCCTTCCACGTGGCTGAATTGATCTGAGCCTCTTCCGGATAGTTCAGCTGGTCTTTGCTTTTTCCAGACTGCTAGGTTTGTCCAAAATCGGCTCTCACAGACTTTACTGTTTATATACTGTTGAAAAGAGAGGGACCTTATGAATCTGTTCCATCTGTTTCAGGGCCTTCCTGAAGCTATTTCAAATAGTTTGACTCCTGTCTTAAGGGGTTTCCTCTCAGGATTGAATGTTTCTATTTTGGAGGAGACTGTTACACATCACAAGAGAATAAGTTAATATTTGCATATCTGTAAAATTCCCAGTTTTGACTTTTTAAAAATTAACTGCTGCATTGTATTTGTATTCTCATGTAGTCAGGGGAAAAAATGTCAGCACATCCACTCTGTTTTCAATACTGGAAGCAAGTAGATGAGTTCATGAGTAGATGAGTCCAGTGCAGTTGTTGCTGGGACATCTGCTAAAGGAGCAACGTAGTAAGGAAATAGGTACAGAAGAGTCACAGCAAATCCAATAAGTCAACAGTATAGGTGTCCTCTGAGAACAGTTTGTGCTGTCATCACAACGTTCTTGAGGAAGCTAAGATCTGTTCCCTAGTGTATAATTGTTAAACACGTCTATAATGTAGAGGGTAGAAAAGAAGTATATTAAGATTTGAATGTCACCCAACTTCAAACATTCAGTCTAGAGACCTGTTATTGTGATGTACTGTTCAGCTCTTTCTATATGTATATAGCCCATGCAGGCTGGCAGAAACATGAAAACTGAGTTTGCTTGCTTACAATGGTTGGCTGAATTCCAATCATGAATTAATTACAAATTACGAATGATCATTATGTAACTACAAGTTTTAGGAAGTAATTGAATTGTGCCAGAAATACACAAGAATGTCCATAGAATCATAACAGCAAATAACAAAACCACAAAATTAGATTTATATCAGCCACAGGATATATTTCCCTTAACATTGGTGTATTAAAAAATAGTTATCCTCTAAAAGTAAAATCATTGAAGTAGAGACAAGACAAGATTATATGATTATACCAAAGGAGAAATAACATCTAATCATAGAAAAATACACACTATGTTTTTTGTTCTATAAAGTGTAAAGAGAGGTAAAGCCATCAGGTGGCTAGTTGCAAAGGCCTATGGGAGAATGATGAACACTCCATAGACTGATTCTACTGAGAGCAGGAAGAAAGTGGGCAAAGAAGAGGTTATAGGTGGTCCACAGCCCTAGATGGTGATGCCCTGAAGTTAAAGTACATGTGAATACAAGAGATCTTAGTTAAGTTATTATCTTGCAGTTTATATGCCATATTTACTTTAAAAATATGTTTGCTTATTTGGCAACTGAAAACCTAATAAAAATCAATTTAAGATTGAAAAATAATGAATTGTGGCTTTTATATTCTTATTCACTTGGCTTCTGAACTACATTGAATATGAACCAGGAATAAACCTGCTTTTACATAAGGGAAATGCGATAAAACTACATTGAGATTCTTTCTCAGCCAAGTTAGTGTAGTTATTGTAAAAAAAAAAAAAAAAATGACAGGCAGGTGTGAATACAGGGGGAAATAACCTCATACATTCTTGATAGAAATGGAAATTCATGCACTTACTATAAAAATAGGAAAAGTAGAACATCTTAGTATAAAAAATTTACATACCTGAAGGAAATGAAGTCAGCATACAAAAAAATCAAAAGAAACAAAACCAAACCAAAAAAGCAAGCAAGCAAACAAACAAACAAACAAAAAAACAAGATGTGGAATTAGTGTCTGTTAATGGGTACATCAATAAAGGAAATATATAAATATGTACATACAAATCTCAAAATATATATCATATTAGAGTATTGTTTGCTTAGCTGTAAATAAAAATGGAATTTTATTGTGGTCAAGATAATTTACAAGGCATCATGTTAAGTGAAGTAAGTCACATACATAAAGAACGCTATCATGTTTCCTCTTATATGTGGAATATAAGGCATATTATTTGGAAAATAAAAGATGGGCTGTGAGGCATTGATGGAGGGCACAGGAGAAAAGCAGATAATTAGGCTAACACAGGGAGAGAATCTCCACTATGTAACTGTCGACTCAGGTCAGTGGACTCTGGGCAGACAGACAGGCTGCAGAGTTATGGGAAAGAAACGTTTTCTGATCGTTCTAAGTAGATTAAATTTCGACCCTTTCTAACTAAAACTAGACGACCAATAAGAAACTTACCAAAAAGAATAAAATGAGATATATTTGGACTTTAACAGATATATTCTGGGACCTGTAATTTCCCCCGTGATAGGGTTACCAGTAGAAAAGGTTTCTGGCAAAGTAGAGATGGATAAGGAAAGAGAGATCAGAATAGATGAGCTAGGAACACAAGAAAAGTAAAAGGCCCAGGAGAGAAAAACTGTGTAGGTGCTGATATGGATTTACCTTCTCTCATTACTACAATTACTACTCCCATTATAACTGGCATGGTTTCCAGTACCCACTATGGGTCAAGTATTATGAGTGTAATTTATCTACATGAATTTGTCCACAAAGGACAAGTGTATTAGTCAGGGTTCTCCAGAGTCATAGAACTTATGGTAGCCTCTATATAGTAAAGGAATTTGTTGATGATTTACAGTCTCTAGTCCAACTCCCAACAATGGTCACTAGCAGCTGTGAATGGAAGTCCAAGGATCTAGCAGCTGCTCAGTTCCACAAGGCAAGCAGGTGAAGAAGAGAGAGCCTTCCTTCTTCCAATGTCCTTATATAGGTCTCCAGCAAAAGATGTGGCCCAGATTAAAGGAATGTGATGACCTTGAACTCTGAGATCTTCCTGTCTTAATCTTCTGAGAATTATAGCCACTGTGCTTCAAGATGTCCATGCCAAGATCCAGGTCAGAAACTTGTATCTCTCAGCCTCCAGATTAGGACCACAGGTGAGCCTTCTAATTCTAGATTGTAGTTCATTCCAGACATAGTCAAGTTGACGATCAGGAGTAGCCACTACAGACAAGGTACGCCAGCCCACTTTTGATCTGTCTCTCTTTTCCATCAAATGATTTTCACTCCCAGCACTTTCTAGCCGATGGTATGATGTCTTGTCAGGAACACATCCATGTGTTTGACTAAGCAAGAGTACATACAGTACAGTTCTTTCAAATTTTCCCCTTGACTATGTTTTTCCTATGCACCCAATTATGTTAATGAAAAATAAGAGGTGAAAGGTAACCTTTACACAGGTAGAAAATTGCAGTGCCAATTATCTTGCCTAATTTATATTGCTCCTACTAATGATGGCTTTCATTCTTACTTAACAAGATTTTAAGAAAACATTAACAGATTGCAAACCCTGTTCCTAGTTTAGTACTCCGGTTAATAGCCTGCTGAATATTAATGGCCTGCTAGTGTCTTTATGTAGGACAGAGCTTGAGACCACTGGGAACAGCATGGTTGTTCTGTGTATGTTAGATGCATCATATGATGGGTCAGTCTAGAGGCCAGTATCAAGGAAAACTGAATGCATTCCTCGGGGGCACTCTGCCTGCTTCCACTTTGCAGTTGGGCTATGTGCTGCCGGCTGTTGGGGAGACACATGGTTATGTGGATGTGATGTGTTTGTACTGAGACAAGTTCTGAATCTCAAATTCTCTTAACGTCTACTGACAGCAGATGTCTGTCACAGCTACTGTGATCACTTACAACATTTTCTTTTCAATCTTTCAGACTTTGCATCCATGTTCAGTGAATTCAAGGAAGCAGGCTTTTTGAGTGGTAAAGTCTATCTGACCCCAACTCTATGTGCCATATACAACACACAAAAAAATGGTTTGGGAGATGTCAATCATCTGAAACTATGTCATATGTTTATCCTGCATGCTCTAGTGTGTCACATGTGACCTGTAAAGAAAACTTCGCATGTTGAACTCTGCCACTTAACACTCGTTTGTCTCAGGCAAAGTGTCCTGACTTCCCTGGGCTTTAATTTGTTCTTATAGAAATACAAGAATATCTCTTGAGGAATAAATGTGATAATAATTTTGAATGTGCTATGTAGGCCTATGTGAATGACCAAATATAGACAGAAGAGTGTTAATAGTACTTGGCTGGAGAGTGCCATACTCACATAAACCCGTTTGATTGTCCCATGGTAGAAGACTTAAAGTGGTAAATGAAGAATGCTTCTCTTATGTGGCAAACCTCTTATGGCAGGGATGTGTAAACTGAGAGGAAATATAAGCTATACAGGTATTTTCATCCACTTCTCTAATATGAGGTGACTGCCTTATGTGCTTTAAATATGTTAAAAATATTTATGTCCATTGAGAAAGAGTAAATGTAAATAATGAAAAAACAATCATATTGTCCAACTGTTATTGGTTGTAAAATAAACTCCTACTTTAAAAATCACATTACTGAAATAATACTTCTTTTTTAATGCATTTTTCTCTTTGTTTTTTATTAAATACTTATCATTAAATTATTTTTCTTTTTTATGAGGATTATAAAAGTTGTTTGATATAAAACAATGATCAATTTTTTGTCTTATGTAGATGCTTGTCTACAGCAATAATGAAAATATATATGATTTACCAATATAAATTTTAAATAACTCCAAACATATTAACTGTATATTTTAAAATAATACATCACTACTAGTATTTTCTTAAACAAACATAAATATATAAAGTCTTTTTGTTTGTTTGTTTATTTTGTATTTAGTAGAGTTTAAAATCTTGGCTCTTACTGTGGTACAAGCCCAAAATAAGAACAATTTTTAGACATTGGACTTCATTGTAATAAGGCTGTTTAGACATTGGATTTCATTGTAATAAGGCTGTACTTCAATGACCCTCACATCACCAAAGGATTTTACCTCCATCATAGCTAAGCTGAGAGTTGACAGTTCTGCTGCGCCAAGGAATGAATTGTAGGCATGATTTTTGGATACAGACTTCCTGCTATGGTCAAAGCTATTTGACTTGAGTGAGTGATTTTATTCTCAGCCCACAGAGAACAGTTTACATTCATTTAAGAAATGGTGTGTATATTAAGATGGTCTACCCACAAAGTCATTCACCAACTGTTTCAATGAACAATGGTTCTGCTTGGAGGATGGCACAGACATTAGGTGAGGGTAAGAATCTGGTTCATTGGCTGTGATAATTTGGAAAAGGATTCATCTCAGAGAAAGAGCAATTTATAAAGTCCTCTTCTTCAAACTTGGCACAAGAGTTACAAATGTCAAGCAAAGCATTCAGTCTCACTCTTTGTTGTTCTTTTACAAGCCACCACCCAAACTGTCTATGTTTCTTTTGGGTATATAAATACTTTTGAGATATATAAGCTGTTCTGAACACCATAGTGTAGTGTAAAAACATGAAATAAACAATACTACTAATAGAGAGGCTGAGATAGGAGAAGCAAGATTTCAAGACCCTTATGTTGTGTACAGCAAGACACTGTCATGAACAAACAAGCTGAAAGGGTATATAGATTGTACAATATCTGATCTATTTCTCCAAGTCCCAAATTAGAGAGACCATTGGATGACAGTCGACAAATTTCTAATTCCTTACATTTTTTAATTTCAATCGATTAGGATATGTTGGAATATTAATTTTCATATTAAGATATTAAGAAAAAGTAATTGTCACTTCCTGTTCTTTTTGTTGTAAGAGGTGGAATTAGGTTTGTGTGGATTTGTTGAAAGATTACTTTCTTGCTTCTTCTAGGATGTAGTTTTGCTCCTTATGTTGATGTTTTCCATCTACTATCCTTTGTAGGGCTGGATTTGTGGAAAAATACTGTGTAAATTTTGTTTTGTCATGGAATATCTTGTTTTCTCCATCTATGGTAATTGAGAGTTTTGCTGGGTATTGTAGCCTGGGCTGGCATTTGTGGTCTCTTAGAGTCTGTATGAGATCTGCCCAGGAGCTTCTAGCTTTCATAGTCTCTGGTGAGAAGTCTGGTGTAATTCTGATAAACCCACCTTTATATGTTACGTGACCTTTTCCCCTTACTACTTTTAAAATTCTTTCTTTGTTTATGTCATTTGGTGCTTTTATTATTATCTGACAGGAGGAATTTCTTTTCTGGTCGAGTCTATTTGGAGTTCTGTAGACTTCTTGTATGTTCATGGACATC
Organism: Montemys delectorum; assembly: GCA_019843815.1. Lineage (NCBI taxonomy): Eukaryota > Metazoa > Chordata > Mammalia > Rodentia > Muridae > Montemys > Montemys delectorum. The sequence goes on from JADRCD010238519.1 coordinate 32,354, forward strand.
TCTTTCTTTAGGTTAAAGAAGTTTTCTTCTGTATTTTTGTTGAAGACATTTACTGGCCCATTAAGTTGGTAGTCTTCACTCTCTTCTATACCTTTTATCCTTAAGTTTGCTCTTCTCACTGCATCCTGGATTTCTTGGATGTTTTGGGTTAGGAGCTTTTTGCTTTTTGCATTTTCTTTGACTGTTGTGTCAATGTTTTTGGTGTCTTCTGCCCCTGAGATTCTCTCTTCTATCTCTTGTGTTCTGTTGGTGATGCTTGGATCTATGACTCATGATTTGTTTCCAAGGTTTTCTATCTCCAGGGTTGTCTCTCTTTCTGATTTCTTTATTGTTTCTCTTTCCATTTTTAGATTCTAGATGGTTTTATTCATTTGCTTCACCTGTTTGATTGTGTTTTCCTTTAGTTCTTTAAGGAAATTTTGTGTTTCCCCTTGAAGGGCTTCTAGCTGTTTACCTGTATTCTCTTGTGTTTCTTTGAGGGTGCTTTTTATGTATTTCTTAAAGTCCTGTATCATTATCATGAGAAGTGATTTTATATCTGAATCTTGCTTTTCCAGTGTGATGGTGTGTCCAGGACTTGCTATGGTGAGAGAATTGAGTTCTGATGATGTCAAGTAACCTTGGTTTGTGTTATTTATTTTCTTATGCTTGCCCCCAGCCATCTGATTATCTCTAGTGCTACCTGCCCTTGTTAAATCTTACTGGAGCCTTTCCTTCCTGTGATCCTGGGTGTGTCAGAACTCCTCAGAGTCAAGCTGTCTTTGTGATCCAGTGATTCTGGGATCCTGTGATCCTGTGATCCTGGGCGTGTTAGAGCACCTGGGAGTGGAGCTTCCTCTGGGTATTTTGGAACTGGTTGTGGAGCTTTCGCCTGAGGTCTGCTCAGAACACCAGCCCAGAGGGACCACAAGGAATCCGTGCCATTGGACTCGAGGAGTTCCTGTGTGCCTGTTTCCGCTGGTCCCAGTTACTCCCAGTGTTGGGACAGATGTTGTATCCTCCTCACCTCTGATCTTGGGTGTGTCAGAGTGCCTGGGAGTAGAGCTTCCTCTGGGTGTTGTGGGATTGGCTGAGGAGCTTGTGCCCAAGGTCTGCTTAAGACACCAGCCCAGACAGATTGGAAGGAAACTAAATTATTTTTTTTTAACTTAAGAACAAGGAAAAAGTTACATAGAAATAATAAAATCAAATATAGCCACAGTTAAAATAATTATTTCTGAGTAATTAGAGACATGACTTATTTTGTCACTTGAATTTTTAACAGGATTATGTGGTGTCTCCTTTTAGTAATAATTTACAATTCATAAATCATATAGTTTGTTACAGTGAAAGAAACTTAATTTCTGCGGTAAATTCCAGACCATTCTAAAAACCTGGAATAGAATCATTTGCATATTTAATTAGAAAGTGGTAATATGCACATAGTTGTTTGCCATTTAAAATAAGCTATGTGGTTACTTCAGGGAATAATCAGGTTGAAAGAGGAATGAAGGAGACAGCATGCTTGTCAGGGAGAGGAGCCTCAGGAAAGACAGCAGAGTAGGTGCTGCATTCAAACAGTCCTTGTAACTCAGTGGCAAAAATCAAAACTACATTCATTCTTCAGTAACAAATCCGTCTATAAATCTATGGTTCTATGTAAATCTACAGCTTTATATGTTCAGTGATTATGATATGATCAAGAATAAACACAATTTTTAAATCTTCCAAATAACTAAAAGGCGTTAACAATAACTAGATTATTTTTGGATTTACATTTACTAAATAGATACCAATGTGGGAAAGGAAAAAAAAAACTGCTTCAAGTTTTATATTTAAGGAAACATTATCATAAGTAAAGCACAAACCATAAGTAAAGCACAAATTTTTTATAGAAATATTTGAAAAATTCTATGTATAACTTTCCACTGAAATTCTCTGGCTGGGAGATCATCAGTATGGAGTTCAGAGAGGAAAAGTACACTAAGAACATATAGAATATTCAAACCAACAGTGAGGATGGTGGATAATTAACAAAGAAGTTGCTGGAAACTCCTTAGCAGACAGAAGAGTGAAAAGCAAATTCATGTACAACTGTAATCCTACAGCTTACATCTACTCGGAGCACAAATCGAGCATCCATAGTGTCTGGAAAGAGGGAGGAATTGGCTGTGGTCTGCCTGCTATACTCTTCCTTGCATGGTAAACACATTCTTAATTGTCAAGGAAGCTAACAGGGCTTCTAAACTTGAGACTATTACTTAAATATATAAACACTACCTAGTTACAATTTTATGTCTATGAATTTAAAATGTTCCCTTTTTCTTTTTCATGAAAATGAAATTTGTTATAACTACTACATAAGTATGTAAAGTGTATTTCAGGGAGCTATCATGTGATGTTTCAACATATGTATCAATATGTAAACTTAAGTCAGGCAAAAAAAAATCTGTCTCCTAACATTTTTCATTTGTAATTAAAATACTAAATAATCCATATTTTCTTGTTTGTAATATAGAGCACATTACTGCCCGTGACTGTGCAGTCACACTGGGGAGCGAACCCCATGCTCTTTCCTAACCATTTTAGCACCATCAGCAGCCTCTCCTCTCCCAGACCTCCCAGTCTCCAGTAACCAGCTTCCCCCCAGCTTCCCTTGGCAATGCTCTGGCTGTTTGCTTTCTTATCAATGCAACATCTTCTCATATGTAAGTTTCCATTGTCACCACTACTTTGTGTTACTGCTTAGTCATGACACGGCAGTGAGGTGGTTGTGGTTGGACTGAAACTGCCATGGGCTTCTTACCAGCCCACCAGGAATTTGTCATCACAAAAGACACGTTTAGCACAGCCTGGGAGTTCTGGGTCACAGACAGTGACTCCTAGGATGTTTCTTTTCATTTATGCATGAAGTGTATTCCTACTTGAGAGACCATCCAGAGACTCTCCTTTCCTTGTAGCTATGATGCCACAGTATCTGACACTAAACTACTCTCAACTCCAAAACTTCAGACACAAACAAGCAAACAAAAAACAGGAAAACTCTTTCAAAAGGAATAGCCAGTTGTATCTATTCCTCATTGCCTTGGAAATGAAGTCTTGTAATTTGATATCAAGAAAGCAATTGAACTTCATGTAGTCTTTATATTTTCTAATTAAGAATGTGTTCCTTTTAAGAATAAAACTTTTCATGGAAGTGAGTTATGAGCTCAGCATTCATTAATGTGACTTAAACATTTGTAGGGAATGTGCACTATGTCCTACACCAAACTTTCAACAATTCAGCATAATTTGGGGTTAGGCTGTTTCTTGTCTTATTTCTAGCTGAAATGAGAGCAACAATTACCCAAATAGTGAGCAGCTCTATCAGATCTTTGAAGCCGTTGAGTATAAAATGGTAGTGACTATGTCCATCTGACAACTTCAGGTAAAAGGATGACCTGTTTATTTCTACTCACTAGGCTTTATACCCCACCCTTAGACTGTCTCACTTAGATGACCCCTTCTTTTTAAACACTCCCAAGATTTTCACTTTTACACACCGTTGCTAACACAATGATCAATAAGGAAGAGGTCTACGGTTAGTGAAATAGTGGCTGCAACAAGTGCCAGTAAAATCCAGTTTGGTCTTAAAGTTTCTCCCCCAAAGTGGGGCATATCTGCAGACGGTCAGCACCCTTCAGAGGAGGAGAAAGAACTTCTGAAAGGGCTGTAGCTCTGCCTAGGGAGAGGGTGTAGACACAGCGCACATGTTCTCAGGAGCTTCTACAGAGAGGATGTGGAACCCCTGGACACAATACAAGAACGACAGACGGAAGAAGAAAGCAAACTGAATGCCCTGGATCCATCCTAAGTACAATATCCTCCAGGGAGTGTAAGAAGTGTAAAGCCAACAGTTTCCACCTAAGCAGGAAATAAGCACCAGGATAGCTAGCATGCCTGATCTTCTGGACATTACTTCTTTTCAGGCATGTTTCTGGTATTGATTCTTAAGTCTTTCATTTTAATCTGGGCTTAGTCTATTGACAATGAGGTATTGTTTAAGATGTAGTGTCCAAGAGTTATCGAGTATCGAGGGAAAGAGAGAGGGGAGTAAGGGAGGAAAGAAGAGAGAAAGAAAGGGAGAAAGGGAGAGAGGGTGGGAGGGAGACCGAGAGAGACAAAGAGACAGAGACAGAGACACACAGAGATTTTGGCCTCTCTTGCATAACACCTACTGTAGCTGTCACCAAGGTTCTCTGCATAACTATAGTTTGTAGTTTTGCCCGTCTTATACTTTTGGCAAGGGTACTATTTCCAGACACTATTACTAGTAAAGACAGAGCCTAAGCCTCAGTCTTTTAGCCAAAGAAGGCACTATGTGATATACATATGTTCTCATTTCCTTTGGGTGTCACAGAGTGATGTTTGCAAAGAGTCTTTGAGGCATACCAATTTATTTTGTAGAAGAAATTCAGGTTCTCAAATTATAAAGTTTTCAAATTTTATTTTCATGGGATTCCCAGGAATTGTTTAGTGAACTTTTATTTTTATTTCTTTACTACTTTCTGTCTCTCTGTCTCTGACTCTGTCTCTCTGTCTCTCTGCCTCTGACTCTGTCTCTCTGTCTCTCCTTCTCTGCTTTGTTTTAATTTCTATAGATCCATACACTTTTGTTCTTCTATTCTGGAGACTTTTTTTTGTAATTGTTGTACATATAATTGTGTTACCTTTAGTATCATCAATAAACCAATATGAATTACATTCGTATAAGCATATTAGAGTTCATTTTATCCTTTTTCATTTTTATATAATATCCTTTTCTGCTTAGTATTCTGTTTGGGATGTCACAATCCATTTAGACATCATGTCTTTATGGATTTCTCTTGTCTTTCAGCATGTCTTTATGACAGCTTCTTAGACTCGCCTCAGTTTTTCAATGTTTTGAATTTTATTGGTTCATAGAACTTTTCTGAGTCTTTTAATATCTTGAGATTAGTTAATCAGATGATAACCAGAAGGTAGAAAGTGACAATTTAAAGCTATCTGATTACTACAGATTCATTGAAGACAGTTAGGAAGGATTACCTATTTGTATATTCTAGGAGGTCGAGAAAAAGTGTAACCATTAGAGGGAGCAGGTGTTGATTATTAATCTCAATCTTTGGTGTTGTTTTAAAAATACAATTATGTATGATACAGTTTCTGATTTAAAAAGAAAAAAAGCTTTCTGAGACTTTACTGCTCAAATTATCTCTGATTTCGATAGGTAGCCATCAGTGTTTACTCTAAAAGAAGGAGAGGCAAAACTGGCAAGGCTGCCGTCTTCACCAGTGAGCAAGTGCTGTGACTCTCACTTCCCATGTACTGTCATTTCTTCTTGTAAACACTCTTGAACAGAGTGTTTTTGCATAACGGCCTCGCCATCTGGTGGCAACATGTGGAAAAGAGAAGAATCCCTCTGGAGGTGTGAGCTGAGCAAACTCTTTCCCTTGAAAAGGATTCACGATGAAATACACCATTTTTCTAAAACATTGAACCATCATACATTTTACGCCTTTACTGACCATCCCTGTTTACCAAATTGGCTCTCTATGGCAAGGGGAAGACCAGTTTCTGAATCTCATATTCTAGCTGAAAATTTTGCAGACAATTCCCACTGAGTTTGGAGTATGCTGATGACAGAGCAACCCAAGTGTTAATTACTCAGACCATGCAGTCAGTTTAGTTGGGATAAAAATTCTGCCTCTGCTTCATATAATCTGAATAATGGATTTTGGTAAAATTTCCTAAGATTTCTATTCTGGCTTCCTATGATATTTTCTTATTTATTTCTTTTCAGTGAAATCAGAAACCACGAATTAAAAATCCTTGACAAATCATCATACATTAAGTATTAGGTATGTTAATGATTGTGAGACATGTGTGAAATGCGTAACCCTCTTAGTCCATCCAGCCATTGTAAAGCAACAGAAACTATTTCAGTATTAGCTTAGGCCTACCACTGATCATGGCTGTCTGCTCCAGGTAGAGTCTGCACTCTCCCTTGGTTAGTTGCAGAGCTACCATGGGTGTGGATCTACTAATGATTCAGCTATCGCGGATAGCATGTCCTGGGAAGACAGGGACAGAGAGCCGGTGGTGGAAGATGTAATTTTTGCTGACTTCACTTTTGATTTTGGAATGTCTGTTGGTTCATTCTTGGGTCAATCTCAGAACTATTGCTTACAATCTTCTGCTTTCTAGACACATGCCAGTTCATTGCTCATTATCTGGACACTGAAGAATAAAGAGTGAAACAAAAGTATGTTGGAATCCATTTTGTACTTCTCGTTTTGTGAGAAGCACACACCCATCATTCTTGGAAGCAATACACATTGAGCAAGTCTTTTCAAGAAAGAAGTGTAGATTGGATGGATGGAAGGAGAGTAAATGAATTCCAGTGTCCTGGGAGATGCCACACAGGTTTCAAGACAGCATGTAATTGTGTAACTCCTGACTACTGGATATGGGAGTTCTTATACCTTCTAATCACTGTATTTTGCCTTACCTTGGAGTTAGAGTTCATAAACATTTCCTAAGCCACAGACTCATCGCTTGTGACTATTCTCAACTACATGTTAAAGAAGGTTTTTGCTCTTTAATTTATCCAAAAAAGTTATTGATCATCTGCTTCATAAATACAGACTGAGATCAATAGGTCGCTGGTAATGTTAATAATTTGGTGATTATCTTGTGGGTGTTTGCTTTATGTCAAACATGACCTGCCCATTCTAATGTACACTCAACAAATATTTTCAATGCTGTTCTGCACTAAATATATATAAGTATGTGACCTGTGGAGAGTCAATGAAACAGGCACAAAAAGTTTCTACTCTCTGGAAACTTACAGTCTGGTGAAGGGTAACAAACACACAAATGCACAAAACAAATGAGTAAAAAGAATTAGCTAGCACTTAAAGGCTACTTTGGGCCATTTGGTCAGAAGCTAGCTCTGTCTGAACAATGAGGATCCTGTTAGATGAATATGTCACATGTGTGTGACTCCAGTGAAGGAACCAGCTAGGGACAGACGGAGAAAAGCAAGCTTGTAATACATTAGAGATAGCAATTCCTCAAATGAAGGTTTTTATTGTTCTTAGTTCCATTTTCGCCAAGAAGAAACAGTTTTCATCTAGCAATCTGACAGCTCAAATCAACCCAGCTGTGTTCTAAACACTGTCACATGGAATCACGAAAACTTCTTACTCGATATAATCCTGTACCCAAAGAATAGCTTAAAAAACGCCTGTGTGACCTTTGAGCATCTGTTGGGGACGTGTGCATATTTTGCTCACTGTACCAGGCACTGCACACAAAGTTCATTTGGTTTTATTGTCACAAGGGATAAGTAATGTTTTTATTTTATAGACATGTGAGCCGTGGAACATGCCTCATAAACAGCTCAGATTTCACACTCAGATTTCTTTTGAACGTCAAAGGAAAGAGAAACAGAAGAGCCATGGCCAATGATACTCTGTTTAGAAGCAATCTTAATCTAGGGAACCATTGAGGAGTCTTAGCATTCAGCAGGAACTGTGGCCACGTGTCTGTGTCCAGCATGTACCTGCCTTCCTAAACTCACCATCCTGCAGTCATTCACCTCCTCAATTCTGAAAGAGGATAGCCCTACAAAAATCACTCCTAACGCAGGTGTGGCTCTAAAGGGAATATTCATTTAGCCTTAAAAAGTTAAGCCTTAGAAATTAAGAAAAAAATTATATATATATATATATGTTTTTAAACTATGCAAAACAAGAAATGACCAACTTACGGTTTTTTTTGTTGTTGTTGTTATTTTAAAAAAGCAGCAAAAAGAATAAAGTTATCTGTCAAGAAATTTGTCGTTCATACGAAGCAAAAACAACAGGAGGGCCTGGTGGCTTCGTTGTGATCGCAACACTCCTTCAGCAGAGACAGGGGTCACTGATGCAAGCTGACTAACAAGACCTTGCAGTAGCAAGGTCTGGGTTCACTGTGAGATACTGGTCAATGAACAATATAGCAGTGAGAAAGAAGACTTCTGATACCAACCTTGTACCTCCACATGCATGTGCAGAGGTTTGCACATGCAACCAGACACAGATTCACACATGTACAGACATGTATAAATACCACAGACACACACAAAAACAGAAAGAAAAGATAAACAGCTCAAGAGTATCAAATGAATCATTACGCGATGATATTTATGTAGATCGTTACTAATGTAGAAGGCATTTAATTAAACTTCATTAAATTTTTCAAAACAAACGTGTTTTGAATGCACTAAATTTGGAATGTAAAGTGTTTTGCAGACAAGAGACAGCGTCTTTGAGCAAGTGCAGTATACAGATGGCCTAGGAGATTAACAGATAATTTAAAAAGGAAAAAAAAATCCCAGAGACTGGAACAGGGTACATTCTGTTAGCTGCACATTCACAGGGACAAGCATTTTTAAATGAACCAGCCTTTGATGTTGGCCCCATTCTAAGCTCACAGAGAGCTCCAAGGCTGTGTTTCATCATAAATCATCAGATGGAAGCTTGTCAGTAACAATATGTAGTGATTTGCAGCAGGACTGAACCCTACCTGGCTACTCAAGCAGAGGATCCTGAGTCTCTGATGCAGCTCATCAAGCACATCCTCATCAAAGCAGAGAGTGAGACAGATCAGGACATTGTCATGGTCTCTCAGCCACAGCTCGCTATCACAACAGGCCTTCCCTACACAGCAAATTTTCTCTTCTATAAGCAGACAGTTATGCAAACTTTGCAAAATCTTTTTTCTCCAACTTAGAAAGGCCAGGTGATTTTTTTTTTTTGCTGCTGTTGTTTTTGTTTTTGCTTTTAACAATTAACATCCCAGCAATTTGGCCTATATGCTCTTCATCAGGCATATTATTTGGATGAAGGAAGTGAAAACCTGTGATACACTATCTAAATATATGGTCTCACTGAGTTCTTAGATATTGAACCAAGGGAAAAATGTTTCCAAGGACCTCAGAGAGCGTAATCTAGTCAAATAAGCATGCATTACAATAGGCTATAAAAGGACTCAAAGGCAAAGTTGTGTAGCCTGGTAGAAGGCCAAATTACCCTTCTCTTCCAACTTTACAAGAAAAGAGGAAGTAGGAGTAGAAGCCAAGTGTTTCTTGTAAAAGTAAGCAAGACGCTTTTGCCGTGGCATAAGAATGCCAATACATCATTATTGTCTAGTCTATTGGAAACTGAACACTGGTCTCATAAGACACCAATACTCCTCAAATATTCAGGCAGCTGCAGCCTGAGTCACAGCATACATGAACTAAAGGAAAAGAGACAGGCTTTAAAGTAAAAACCTGTCAAATTGCATTTTAAAGTAAAGGAGCTGATAGAATAAGAGAGTTTCTAGCAACTGATGTTAAGGTAATTTTAAAGTATCTTAAAGGCTCTTGTCTAAAATATAAAAATGTTAAGATGATATCCTACACATGCTTGAATTCATTAAAAATAAACTCAGTCATCAATAATGTGTTGCACTGAGGACAGAAATAAAAGTATTCCCTCTTGGTGTCCTTTAAAACAGGAGCCAGCCCATATTTGAATGCTCTAATTCATTCTTGCTGTCTTTTATTGTCTCTACCTGCCTGATATACAAGTCTGAAACTGTGCCTGCCTGAATGGTGTCCCTGTGTCTTTGGTCCTATGATTTTGAGTGTGTGTACCCCTAACAAAAGCTTTCCTCTCTCCTTTATTGAACAATACAGAAGGAGCAAGGTTGGTTCTTGCATGGAGGGAAGGAGTGTGGGAAATCTTTAACAGATTTTTACAGGGAATTAAGTCATCAACTCCAACTAACCCAGATAAGAAACAAACACTAAGCAATACCTGAACACTGTTTTCAGGATTTATGCTGGATAATCACTTCATAAGGCCACTTTTAGCCTATTTTCTGTTTCTAGAAAAATGATTATCACTATCCATATGCAATGCTCTCTGGGTCAGGTGAATGAAAGAATACATATTTTAAGAGTACAGCTATGCCTTAGCTCCGGATGTAGAAGCTGATTGCACTGGAAATACAAGGCAACTAATGTTGATTATTTTACTGTCCTCTTAACAGGCTGAGTACACAGAAGGATATCAGTCTTACTTAAGTGATCTCAAGGGATTATATTAACTGGCTGTGAGGTCCAGCAAAAGTTCCAGTCTCTTAGAGTGTAAAATATATTCTTAATAATAATACATGCCACAGTTGCCTGTTTATCTTGCCTGTTATTAGTTATATAAGATAAAGTAGTTAATAGAAAATATTTGCTTAAATGAGGGCATTCAATAATGCTTGATATTTGTTCATAGCCTGCAGATATGCCTCTATAAGTTTCATTTGGGGAACTCACCAATTACTTACATTTATCACCATGAAGACAGGTATGTAACTCATACTTTAGGAATGAGATAGAAAATATTATGATGATAATATGAAGACCTATGTTAATGGGCCTTCAGTGACACTTGAAACTCAACTAATTAACTTGTAGCTTAATTATAATCATTTCATAACCTTGATCAGTGGACCATGATTTCTCTTTTAAGTGGCTTAACTAGAAATCTAGTGTTCCCCAAGTGACCTTTCCTAAGAGTGTCTGAGAAGGGGAAACTGTCCTTCCAAACTGCTTTTCAAACATCACTCCCTGCAATTTTGTGTGTCATATCACCACCAGGACTGCTAAGTAGCTTCCATCTGCTCATTGGTGTGCATCCTCACAGAACTGGAGGTTCCTTAAAAATGCAGGGCCTGTGCAGAATGTACTTAATGACTCATAGCTATGTTGCCTATAAAATAGACATGGAACTAATTAAATATATAGTGAAAGCACATGCAATATGGGATGGCCAAGGCCTTTAGTGAAAAAAAGTAAACATCCAATAACCTAACAAAGTAGATCAAGGAGAGGCTGTTATTTCCTCTTTCTGCATTGGCCTTCCTGTGCCACATTCTCCCAAGTCCTTCTTCTCTTGCTTTTCCTTTTCCCCCTCTTTCTTTCATTTGTTCATTGAGCAACAATAGTATTTAAGGAGGCTGAATTGAAGTAGCCCTTAAATAGCCTTACCTTCTGAAGCAATCCAGATCAGCAAAAGTGTCAATTAAATGCAGGGTGAGGGGAGATTAAAATATCTGTGTTATGTTCTTTTTCTCATAACACTTTAAGAATAAACTCCTAAAAAGAATCCTTGAAAATCTAATGAGGTAAGACTCAGATTTCTCAGCACGCATTCTCAGTGCTCAGGCATGGTTTTTATCTATGGTTTTGCAAAGGATCCATACCTGTGTACTTCTTGCATTTCCATCCTCTGCTTTGTCTGGCATTCAGTAGGTTCTTAGCAGACATGTGTTTTCACTATTGCAGGAAAATTAATCCTAGTAGGTAATTGGAAAGGTAAAGGAACATATCCAGTCATTTGCCATTTTCTCTTTCTCATTACACAGCAAGTCCAGCATGTGTGGATATAGGAGTCCTGGGAAAATGAATCACTCCCAGGAATTTATTAGAGCAAGAAACTTTTGTAGGTCAGAGGGCTCTAACAAGTCCTGATCATTAATGTTGTAAACCTTTGTTTTCTTCATGGATGGATTCAGTTTTTTAAACAAGGAAAATTAAAGTAGCTTTAGGAGTATAGTTCAGTAATAAAGTACTTGCCTAGTGTATATAAGGCACTGGATTCAATATCCAATGATAGACTGCTTGCTTAATATCTATGAAATACTAGATTCAATTACAAGTATCATCAAAAAAATCTATCAATCAATAAATAAATAAGAACCGACAAAATTAAAAGTCTAGAATAAAATTCAGCCATACAGAAAAACAATAGTTATTTTATCATCACGTTACTTGTTTTTGTGACTAGACTTTCTATCACATTGCACAGTGCTTGAGAGCTGGAATGTAGCTTACATACATTTAAAATCAAAGATGACACAATGTTTAACCATCCGTAGAGGAGAGGCAGTGGCCAATGAAGCATGTAGCAGGCCTTTAATCCCAGCACTTTAAGAGGCAGAGGCAGGCAGATCTCTATGCGTTTAAGGCCAGCCTGATGTACAGACTGAGTTCTAGGACAGCCAAATCTCATTACAAAGAGAAATCCTATCTTGAAAAACCAACCAACCAACCAAGTAAACAAACAAACAAACAAAGAAACAATAAACATCAAGATAACTATATTCTGGGGAAATCCTAGTCTGTCTCAGGTACAGTTCTTAGGAAAACACTACACTTGGAAAACAAGGGATGAATGACAGTAAGCAACGCAAGTAGGTCTTCTCAGCCTTGCCCAGCCTCTACAATGTCAACATTCACACTGTGATCTGGAATAAGTGTACCTTGCCCACTTTCAGTTTTGATCCACGTAGAGCCGGAAATCCTTCTTCCCCACCCCACAAAACAAACAAACAAGCAAAAACAGTTAAGAAAAATAAGCGAAGAGCATCTAAATTGGAAAGGAGAAAACTGAATTGTCAATGCTCTAAGAAGACATGCCATCATCATATGGACTGAGAGAGTCCAGTCTCTGGCTCAACATCTGTGAAATTTTCAGAGAGGAACACAAAAAAAAAATAAGCAATAGATATTCTAACATTTTAGCTTCTGTGGGCTGGCCTGAAGGGAGATCTGACATGCTTCTTGCTACAGGAAATTTCCGGGGGAGGTGATGTGTCCCAAGCTTGAATCCTCAATCCTTGCTTTAGAAATATATTTCAATAATTTTAGAAGAGTTAAATAACCTGAGTTTCTGCTGTTGTTTCTACTGCAGAACTGTAAAGTATAAGTTACTGGACGGTAAGCAAGAGCCCTCTTGTCCTCTGTGAGCAATAGAGAAGATCATAATCACTCAGTTGAAAAGCAGCAGCAAACAAGAGTTAGGTAAAATGAAGGAAAGAATCTGAGAGAATTTGTAATCAAATCGTTTGGGATTGAAATATCCTTTCTCAGTCTTATCATCTGTTGACTGTCATGTTGACGGATACCTTCAGGCTCAATAGATACGATGTGCAGGCTTGGAACTGGAGATACAATGGAAGTAGACAAGATGGAGGTACAATGCTACACACAGAGAAGTGGTGCCACCTTATAGGAGTGACACATTTCAAACTTAAGAGTTTAGAAAAACCCATGCCAGGACAGTGCTCTGCTTTGGTCTTTTTGCTCAGAGAGTTTAGCCATAGCACTTCAGAAAGGATGGATGCAAACGCTGACTAGAAACTGAGCACTGGAGAGAAAAGCAGCTGGGGCTCACCCCATTCCAAGCTGTCCTAAACAGCACTTTGATTAAAACCAGTGTATCTGCCTGAAAAAAAAAATCTCATCGTCTGTTTGCAGTATTGAAAATTATGGCATTTGGTATTATGGATATCAACAGACCAAATTAGACTTAAGACAAAACAAATTTAATCTTTCTGTTCAAATTCAACACGAAATTCTGATGATAAATCATACATTCAACTTTTTCCTTCAACTAAAAGAACAAATGCTCTACTTTAAACCTCAACAGAGTAATTTATTATGAAAAGAGTTACTGATGTAGAAGTCAAAAAGAACCAGAGAAATAAAATAAGGGACTTGATTGAAGATGTTTGAGAATACCAGCACTCATGGAATCTGAAAGATCCATGGGACCTTGGAGAAAATCTAGCAGCGGAAGATTGTGTGAGCAGAGCAAAGTGTCTCTGAAACAACTAAAAAAGGGATCGTCTCATGGGAACATGCTGTTAAAAAGTGATCTCATGAAACTGGAGAAAAAGGTGGTAGAGTACATGGGGAAGAGAAGTGAAACTAGAGACAACTGCAGAGCAGGTTGTCACTGAGCAGGATCTATTTGTGGGGATTGAGGGGAAGAGCACAGGCCTCAGTTCTACCCATAGGTTGCAAGTATGATGATCTTGCCTGATGAACTGGGGGATGGCTGAGACTGAGGGCAGGCAGGTATGCAGCCGTCTGGGGCTTAGGCATATGCTGCTCCTGAATGCACTGGCCAGCAGCAAGGGCATCCTCACTTTGAGCAACAACTGGACATCGGAGATGGATCTCAGCAAAATTCCAGTATTTATGGAGCTTCAGGAACCAGACCAATGACTCACTGCAGTATTTGCATGAAAAGCTATTTGGGCAAAGGAATACGCAGCAGTTTGCAATGACATTTTAATGGGAGAATGTGGGAAAGAAGGCCAAATGGAGTAGTGTGAGCAAGGCAGAGAAAGGCAGAACTAGCGATAGAGCAGATGTTGTAACAGGTACGGGAGTGCAGCTACCGTGTGCTTGGGGAGCGTGTTGTTGCCGCTGAATGGGGCTGGCAGGATGGTGTGCAGAAACCTGGAGCTCACACAGGTTCTGCTCCCGAATGGACTGCCCAGCCTCACTCAACCTCTGAGCAACAACCAAAATAGCCAGTGTGAAGCACGGTCACGAAGCCTGCTGGAAAGACTTCCATAGTTCACGCTGCTGTTGGAGTCAAGCTGGTTTCCAGGGTCTGCACTGCAGCCAGGGCTCATGCTGGTTTTCATGATCCATACTCCGGGGGAAGCCCATGTTGATGAGGTCTGTGCTGCTGCTGGAGGCAGTAACAGTGTCTATGGTCCTTGTTGCCACCAGAGGCCATGTTGACGACCATGATTAGGGCTGCTGCAGGAGACTATGTTGAAGTCTGTGTTTCCTGCTGCCGTCAGAGGCGGTGTGGGTGTATGCAGTCTGTTCTGTCTCCTACTGCTATGGGCAAGGAAGGTTTTTTTGTTTTTGTTTTTGTTTTGTTTTTGTTTTTGTTTTTGTCTTTGTTTTTGCAGTGCCATGCCATGCCATTGATAACTGCAGACCCATAAAAGAGAATGAGAGACATTGAAGGCTTCTGCAGTAACCTCTCCTCTCAAACAAAAAAATTTATATATATATATATGTATATATATATATACATATATATATACATATATATATATATAAACATATACATATACATATATATATGTTTATGGAACAGTCTAGACAGGAAACCATTGAAGGGAGTCCTTAAAATTGTGATAAACATGATGAAGCATAACTCTTTCTTCACAGTGGATGGTTTCTGGCAGGGGAGTGGGGAAGGATTCAGTTATTTTCACAGGGCTGGCCACTGGGAACTTGACAATGCTCCAGTGAGTGTATAGGCAACATAAAATTGACTTTCTGGGTTTGTTTGTTTGTTTGTTTGTTTTCTTTTTTGATGGGGGTAGCACAAGGGTGGACCTGGAAAGAATAGGGAGCAAACGTAATATGGATACATTTTTATGAAACTCCCAAATAGTTAATAAAAATATTATGCTTAGAAAAAAAAATACTAGAACAGAGCACAGTTTATTGTTTTTTTTTGTTTTGTTTTGTTTTGTTTTGTTTTGTTTTTTTACTGTCAAGTGTTAACTATCTATCCCAGGATTCAGATAAAGAATTCCTCAATTGAAGAATTCTTCTAACCCTGGAAGATATCAAAATGATGTTACATAGGGTGGGGCTGGAGAGAAAGCCTTGCCTGTCAACTCCAGCACCCACTGCCCTGCCATGTCACTCTTGTCAGAAAGCAAGAGCACAGGTTCAAGCTTACAGGCTCAACATGTGCAGATTAGATCTGCTAAAGGATCTGAAGGCCAGTCAACTTGCCCGGTGCCAACATTTTAAGGTGGGATGTACCCTGTAGTCCCACATGTAAACTACTGACAGACCTGTGGTTCCACTGTTGCTTAGGACTAGCTGTGGAGCCTGGAGAGGTAAGAGGCTACTCCTAAGCACATCTTCCAAGTTTCCATTCTTGGGTCTTTGAAGAGGGCAGCTTTTTCCTTAGACATTCCATTTTAAGTCCATTATTTATGTTTGTACTTCCTTCTGTCTACTACTTCAGTTGTCTCTATGCTTAAGAAACTCTAATTTCATTTTTTTGTTGTTGTTTCTTCCATAATATGTAATGAGTGGTCTCCAATTGATTCTGGGCCTATGCACTTGGCTCATGCTTATGCACCTGCCCTATAGGACAGCACATGGCTTTAAACTTACTAAATTTATCATCTGAGTTTTCAGAACTCATACATCAGGTGTTAAGTAAAATTTATGGTTTCCTAGGTCCTCTGGCATGAAAGATCCCTAGGAGAATAATTATTTTGTCATGAATACAAAGAACGTATTGTGACAGCTGAGAAAAAGAGAAATCAAATGGGTTAGAGATGTTTAAAGTTCACCATACATGGTGGAATTAGGAAAATTGGTAAAATTTTGCCTGTGGTTAGATTTTATACCGTTCTCTACTTCTTTACATTCACCCAAGTTTAGTCTATGAAACCCACTAAAATAAAATTGTTATCAACTTTCATGAACTATAAGAAATGATACTCTTCTTATTTTGCTTACTTATTTTTAAAAGTTAGTTAAGAAATGCCACGTTGGACCACCTCAATGTTTTATGTTTTAACCATTCTTCTTTTATTCTATTTATTAGGGCAGTGAGGCTCAGCTGTTAAAGGCTGGGATCCTTGTTCCTAATGTGTGATGGTGCTGACTTTAGAACTGCTTTTGACTCATGGCTGGGGCTGGACAGAGTGCACTCCCCTTTGAAATAGTCGAGTGAACTGCCTGACTATCATCACCGTGAAAGGCATTCCACTCAGCTCACTGCTCAGCTCCGAGACTGTTTGCTTTGACAGACAATGCAAAGATGATATTTGCCTTACCTGTGAGTATATATTATAAATAATAAGCAGAGCTTTATATATCTGAGTGGCTAAAACGTGATCTATTTACTCTGAAATTATCAAAGCACCAATCTCATAGGTCTCAATAACACACACACACACACACACACACACACACACACACAC
>JADRCD010238520.1:0-16108 GCA_019843815.1 Montemys delectorum
CCCCCCTTCCCCCTGTCCCTCTGCCACTTCCCCTGACCCTCTTCCCCCCTTCCCCGTTCCTCTGTCCCCCTTCTCCTGCCCCTTTGCCCCCTGTCCTCTGCCCCTCTGTCCTGCCCCCTGCCCCTCTGCCCCTCTACCTCTGCCTCTCTGGCCCTGCCTCTCTGCTCTCTCACCTCTATATAGCTCTCTCTGTGCTAGACTCAGTTCAATATCAACCCATCAGCACTACAGAGGCAGGGCAGAGCCTTCCTCTACTACGTCTACTCACAGACTAGCATAGTGTTTGATACACAGCAACAGGCATTCAGGCACCTGTGGACTTCAGGGGAGAAATAGCAACCTCAAATTCAATGTTTAATGATCCTCTGTTCACAGTAGCAAAGAACTGTTCATCAACGGCTGAGCGGATCATGAAAATTTGATATTGTTTTAAAAATGGAATACTATCCATGGCTAGAGAAATGCATAATCACAAGATTTTCAGGAAAATGGATGGGTTTATAATGTATGTTAAGCAAAGGCACACAACCTCAGAAACAGAAAAAAAAAAACCCAACAACTCATGCGTGTTCTTACTCATTTGCAGAGTTTAATGCCCTATGTATATGTAAACAAGTGTACATGTAGACACCAGAAGGCGCGTAGAAAAGAGAATGAGAAAAGATAAACACTGGTGAAGATGGATGAGTGCGGGTAACAGACACAAGTTACCCGAGAGGGCATGAAGCTAATTGCTTTTCTAGGGTTGGTTGGTTGGTTTGTTTGTTTTTCTATTTTTAATTTATTTTTATTAGATATTTTCTTTATTTACATTTCAAATGATATCCTCTTCTCTGGTTTTAAGTCTGTCAGGGATTTCTTTTGGGTTTGGTGGTAGATGAACACACAGTGAAAGAGTCAACCCCGGCATGAAGCTACACAGACTCTGTCCCAAATGACTATTCTAACTGAACTATGTAGACTTCAACCTGGTGAATTGCACTATGTGATTTTTGGTTCTTTGCTTATGAATGAAGTTTATAAGTGAAAAAGAGAGAGAGAGAGAATTAAAATCCTTCAAAAATCCTAAACATCCATACATATAATTCTGGCTAAAGGGTGAAAGAATGTGACATTGATCCTCACTGTTAACTAGTCATCTTGGAGCCTATGCCTCTGGGCGTGTCTTCGTACATCTTTCCAGAGAAGTTTGACTGATGAGGAAAGACTAGCTGTGAATGTGGGGGCATGGCTCCAGGGAATGGGGGCCTAGAGACAGTAAAAGAGCTGAGGAGGACAGAGCCAGGAGTGCTGCTTTCTCTTTTCTCTGCTACCTGACCAGCACCATGGACCACAGCTCACTGCTATGCTTTCCTCCCTATAACAGGTGGTGCGACTTTGAACTCTGAGCCCAAATAAACCATCTCTTGGCTTGTTTCACATCAGGTCCAAAAATGACAGCCGAGAGTAACCAACTTTTAAATGAAAGCCAGAAAAAAAATAAAAACCATCGAGAAAGACATCTAGGAGCTCCTATTCTGAAATACTCAATGCCTTGAATAATTTTTATCAGTTGAGCTAATCATGGTTTATTTTGAAGATTAAATAAATAATAATTTATTATATTAAATAATATAATGAATAAGATTAAATAACCTACAAATAAATGTAGATTTACTAGACATCTGCCAACTGTGAGAAACATGTGAACATCCCTGACCTTGAGAACCAGAATTTATATTAGTCTTAGAAGCCACTGGAAATTCCACATACTAAAAGTGAGGTAACTTTATCTTCCGTGCCACATTTCAATCTAGAGATTAAAATAGACCTCATTGTTTCAGAGTCCTGGCTATCATAATAAATGACTCTCATTTGCTGAGACAATCTTAATAGCAGAACCAGAAGCTTAAGAGAGGAAGTCAAGAGGAGGAAGAGTATTTTTTTTATTTTATTAGTTTCCAAATTGCACAGAGTTTTGAATATTGGTTATAATACATCCTTTTTACACTGATGAAGATGCAAATTAACCGCTGAGTAATAAAAATAATAAAATTCTTTTGCCTTACATTTGAAAAATTCTTCCTAACTTACCTGAAAAGGGTATAAAAACATTTATGAATATGATTCCTGATTTATCTGAGCAACAGTTTGGCTGACCCACTAATAGACTTACCTGGACATTGCATTAGTCTGCTGCCCTATAAGGCACACTAAAAGCTTACAAGTGTGACCTGTGACACTTTTTCCGTGGGACAAACTGCACTGCTAACTCCAACCCCTGGTGTTTGGAGTGCTTTTCAAATTTGCGTATGTCTACCTGTCCCCTGGAGGACTCCTTGAAACATAATCTCTGGGTTCAACTCAGCTCCGACATAGGTAAGGTAAGGTCTTTGAAAAGCTTCAAGTTCTGGTGATGCCCAAGTCACTGGTGATGAGCCGCACTGCACTCCGTTAGATAAAACATGGTCCTTCTGGGCCAGGCAGGGACTGGGATCTCCTTGCCCTCTTCTACAGGGCTGCAGATTAGGATGACACTCTTTACTTTACAAGTCCCTAGTAGTGGTTACTGCAGATGGGGCAGAAGCCCAAGACAGTGCCAGGATCAGATGGGATGATGGTCATCCATGAAGTTGCAGTGCCATGTACATACATGTGGGGGTAAGGATGAGGATGAGGCACCATGGCTGGTTCAGCGGGGCAATGAAGACCATTCCCTAATGGCCCAACAAAGGGAATGAGAAGCAGAGCCCTAGGGGATCGCTGCAGAAAAATCAGTGCATTGCACACTTACTAGGATGTAGAAAATAAGACCTATTTGCTTGGTACAAGACAAGTTAAGAAAACCATGTAAATTTAAATTAGAATCACAAAGACCAACAAGAACTCAATTGTTGAAACGTAAATATTTTGTAATTCTGTCCATTGTAACTCTGTTCCATGGAAACCCTGGAAGCAGATCACTCCCCCATAGCATCCTGAGTGGGGCTTCTCCCCAGATCAGTTCTGAGAATTACACAGTGGAAGTACAAAGTGAGTCAGAGGCCACATGCTGGGTGGAAGGCAAAGAAAAGAAAAACACACAGCCCTTAGAGATAACAGCATTTCAGAGGGACAAAGCATGAGTTTCTGAACAGTGAGATCAGACAACTATGAGATAATTTAAACATTAGGAACAAACACATAAATGGACTTTAGCACAGAGGGAAATCTCTAAATCCAGTGATGGTTAAAAGGAAATAAAAAACAAAAACTAAACCGAGCTGCAACCATTAAAGCAACTATTATACTGGCTACTTGCTCTGAAAATAATTAAAAGAAGGAAATTAAGCAAGGGCTCTGTGTTGCTTAAAAGAGCTCCGGGTCTGTCCCAGTAACCTCTATGGAGTGAATGTTTGCCATTAACCAAGACTTATATGCTAAAATCCCACCCCAATGTGCTGCTGACCGCAGGCATGGCAGCCGCCAAATGGGGATTTTTTTTATAGGATATTGGGGTTATTCAGCTACCCAGATATACATGAGGATTGGGAACACTACAACTTGGATTGTTTGTCTTGTAAACTCTACCTCACTTCTCTGTCATCCCTAGGTTCTTCCTTACCCCACTTTTTCCCACCTTTATTTTATTTGTTTTTTTAGATAGGGGGGGTCTTTCAAGGTAACTCAAGCTGCCTTTGAACTTGTGACCCCCACCTTGCCTCAGCCTCCTGGGTGTTAGAATGGCAGGTGTGTATGGTTGTGCGTGCTTCCTCCGTTACCTTTCTTTCAGTTTCCACAGAAAGACACTAACTGACTCAAATGGCCTTCTCTAAGCTGGTCATTAGTGGCCATTGAACAACTCTGTATACGGGCTGGAAAAGATAAACAATGTCTAAAAGAAAGAACCTAGACACATAAAATCATATCTCTACCAAAAGTGTACACTTCATTTCTTCTCTTCATCTAGATAGTAGTGTAATTTTAGAGTTAATGGAAGCAAGTTTTAAAGATTAGTTAATTTATTCAACTTGTTTTACTAGTGAGTGCACAGAGCTAGCGTACCAGGCTGCAGCACTACTTTATGCATTGTTTAAGAACAAGGCTGAAGAGGCACTGTGAAATAGCCTTAAACAGAGCACATACAGTATAGTGTACCTTTCTGTCATCACTAAAGATGCGTAGTAATTAACCTATAAAGAGAAAAAAGTGGGCATGGTGGCATATACCTGTAGTCCCAACACTCAGGAGGCAAAAGTAGGCAGGTCTCCAGGGATTTGAAGCCAGCCTGGTCTGCATGATGAGTCTCAGGACAGCCAGGGCTACATAGAGAGACCCTGTCCAAAACAAAACAAAACAAAAACAACAGTCAAACAAAACCCTGATAGACAGGGAGAGAAGAAGAGATAGATTTTGGCTGATTAATTTGTCATGGTTTTGGAGGTTTCTGCCCATGACCCATTGACTGTTTCTTTTATTTCTTTGGGACTATAGCATAGCAGGAATATGTGACAGAACAAATTGTCACCTCACAAGATAGAGAGCTAAGGATAGACCAGAGCTGTGGTCCTATGGTCACCTCTGAGAATGTACTTCCAAAGGTCTAGGCTCTCCCCTAGGTTCCACCTCTCAACAATCCCACCAAGGAAACCAACCTCTTGTACAGGGGCCTCTGGGGACCTGAGAGGAGCCAGTAACACAACTCTGGTAGACAGGATGTACTCACCAGACAGGATCACCACACACACACACAGCGAAGGACACGCAATACAGAATCCTCAGGTGCAGCATGGTGCTTCCATATGGCCAGGGATAACTAGTGTGATCAGAACAGGCAGGAGAAACAAGGGCCCCAGTTAGGGAGACCATGTGGTAAATGAAGGCATTTTAGTCATGGCCTGAAATCGTCAGGAGCCCATTTAATGGACGTTGAGCCTGAGACATGGGATTGTTTGTACTTGAGAGAGGTGGTATGGTCACACGAGGAAGGAAACACCAGGTGGGAAAGTACTGGCATCAGATCAGGGCCTGGGGCGGAGGGAGGCGGGGGGGGGGGGGGTGGGGGGGGAGGATAAGAGGGCCGAGAACTAGATGATGGAAGGCACAGTAATGAGGCAGAGAACGTAGGTGTGGGCACAAGCGGAGGAACTAGGGATTCAGGAAGACCCTGTTCCTCTGTGCAAAGAACACCAGAAGAGAGCTGTGTTTGGAGTGTGAGGTAGACGAGAGAAAGAGACAAGAGCTAGCACAGGCTTGAGCAGCTTGAATGTTGTAATGTTACAGATGTGCTGAAGGCATTTGGACCGGCATTCAAGACACCCCTGAGATCCGCACCATAGATGTGAATTTGGCTCCACTGCTTGGCAGGCCTCAAGTGTTTGAATCCCAAACTAAGCCCAGGGAGTAGAGACAACCTCCTGGGGAAAGTTTATTTAGGAAGAAGAGAAGCAAGCCACATTCCAAGCTCCAGGGAACAGGAGCTCAGTCCTCGTGCCCCACATAAAGGACTAATTGAAGAGAAGTTTGACTCGACAGATTTCTGATTTCTTGAGCCCTGTCATGTGCTAAATATGCTTACTAGGTAGGAGAGAATTTCCTCGGTACAATGATAGTAATCAGTATTGTTTGGAAAATCAGTTTAGATTTTATTTCAAGTGTGGGAGGTGGTAAGGATGACAGGGGAAGACAGACAGACTCGACGGTTGGGGGAAGGGCTTTTAGAGGCTTCTTGCTCAATGCACAGATGCCCGGAGTCTCTGAGGGTTGATAAGTCATCTGCTGCACATCTCCAGCACTAAGAATTCCAGCAAAGGGAGCTCATTGTGTTTCCCGGTAGCTTTAGGTTTATAGTGTCAGAAAATGTCTTTCTTTGACTTCTCTGTCTCCCTTCAGCCCTTGAAATTCCCCTGCCTGAAGAAGTTTTAATTTGAAAGCCAGGACTGCTGATTAGCATAAGCACTTGGCTGCGAGGCTGGACTCCACGGTGAGATGCTCCAGGCCCTGACCCCTCTTAGCCACAGCTCTGCTTGAGGTATCTGAAGCTGATTCTGCATGTTTTGCTTCCAAATTTATTTTCTGCTAGAGGTCCTGGTAATAAAGTACAGTTTTGAGTGTGGTAGACTTGTTTCCCTTGAACTCAAGCTAACTAAAATTTATGAGAGGCCATAATCTTCATGCTGGCTAGGTACCCCCGACTGCAACAGACAAATAAAAATGATGTGGCCCATGCTAAGTTCCGAGGGATCAAACTGAAACTTGAAGGAACATGAAAATCTCCAGATAAGAAAGCTACATCAGCCAGGTCAGTTGGGCCCAGTCTACCTGAGCTGGCGTGGTGAGCTGTCACCTCGGCTTTAACTCTAACAAGGATGATAATCTGGTGTTACCCTGTCCTTTTCACATTGTTTATTATACTATTATTTCATTTCCCCTCAGCAAGCTATGCCTACAGCCATTCTAATCTAAGTAGGGATCCTTTGTCACTTGTGACTCACTTGATAAAAGCCAGCTCAATCATTGCCATCAATTTGGTGACATCTTGTTTTGGGGACAACTGATGAGAGCGGCCCGACTCAGAACATTTTAAACTGTAGGAAACAAGTCAGCAACTCTAGAGCTCACTCACTCTCACTGTGTGTCAGGACAAAGCTGAGTTCATTTGTTCTATACATTCATAGATATTTTTAGAGATTGATTGATTGATTGATTGATTGATGTATGTCTTAGGGTTCTCTAGAGTCACAGAACTTAATTTTTATGTAGTAAAGGGATTTATTGATGACTTACAGTTTGTAGTCTAACTCCCAACAATCAACTTTTAACAACAGTCGCGGCAGCAGCTGTGAATGGAAGTCTAAGGATCCAGCAATTGCTCAGTCCCACAAGGCAAGCAGGCGAAGCAGAGAGAGCCTTCCTTCTTCCAATGTCCTTATATACGTCTCTAGCAAAAAGTGTGGCTCAGGTTAAAGGTGTGTGCCACCACACCTTTAACCCCGGATGACCTTGAACTCAGAGCTTTTTATGTTAATCCTATGGGATTCGTAGCCACTATTCCTCAAGGTCTCCATGCCAAGATTCAGGTCAGAAACTTGTATCTCTCAGCCTCCAGATTAGGGCCACAGGTGAGTCTTCTAATTCTGGATTGTAATTCATTTCAGATGTAGTCAAGTTGACAACCAGGAATAGCCACTACAATGTATGAGTGTTATTTGCCTGTATGCCTGCATGACAGAAAAGGATATCAGATCCCACTACACATGGTTGCGGGCCACCATGTGGTTGCTGGGGATTGAAGTCAGGACCTCTGAATGGGCAGCCAGTGCTCTTAACTGCTGAGCCATCTCTCCAGCCCCATTCATAGATTTGGATTAAGATTATTTTGCTAACTGAAGTGTGCTGTTTGTTCCTACTGAGCATCCAATTTAAGAGTCTGCTATCAGTTTTTCTTACTAAGCACACTTGCCCTCTTCTGGAGACTGGAGAGATCAGCTTACCTACACTGGAAGGTAGGATGGCTCTGCAGCGACCACCGAGTTTAAAGTGTCCTATTGTTCCCCTTGTCCATTGAGGAGAATTGGATTGTTAACTGAGCTTTTCCCTGGGTCTGAAGACAAGGCTAAAGATGCTCTAATCAGATAAGGACCCTTTGCAAAGGGCGGGTGAGTATTTTGTTTAGGATTCTAACCTGAAACAGAACAAGCTTTCTCCCACAAGTTAATTAGAATGCAGACATGAACGTTTCTCTCCCAAGGCACGTTACTTTCAGATGTAGTGCTTTTAAACAATGGAAAGCAGAGACTAAAGTCTGTGAAGGAAAATTTGCTCTCCCCCTTCACTTTGCAGTAGCACTGTTGGTTTTGATAAAGTGTTTGGAGCATTGCGGATCCAGTGATATATCACAAGACTTTCTCCATCTCCCTGTCTTCTACTGGCCGTTGTGCAGCCTTTCTCAAGAGCATCATTTGTGTGAGCACAATATATCACTTAAAACAAAAAACAAAAAAAAAACAAAAAACATTTTTTGACTGCTGTGAGGAAATGCCAGAAGTACCTGTCAGAGTCTCTCCCCTGCATGTGACACTGGCGCACTGAGTGGTAACAAATAGCATTTCACTGTAAGCTTTAACCAAGCCATTCAACGGAAGGATTTTTAAGAAGTTGTTTTCTAGCAGTCGGCTGCTTCCTTATAAGGCAAACACTGATGGGTTGTTTGTTTTTTGTTTTTTCCATCTTGCTGATGGAAACTGAGGCATGAGAACTGAGGTAAAGGGATTTACTGAAGGTCACCCAGCTGTGAGTGTCAGGCCCAGGACTCAAACCCAGGCAGTCTGTGTCCACTCTCTCTACTCTTTCTTTTCATGTCAGACCGCTTCACAATCTGGACCCACTGCTTCTGCTCGGCTCTGTTTGGTGGGTGTGGCCTCCAGGCATGCCGAGTATGCCTGCATACTCATGAATTGTGAGCAGTGTGAAGCCAGAGTCCAACTTTTGGTGTCCTTTCTTAGAACCATCCATCTTGGCCTTTTTAAAAATTCTCTCTCAGGCTTAGATGTTGGTGGTTAGGCAAGATTTGTGAGCCAGCAGTCCCCAGAGATTCCCACCCATCCCACACCCACCTCTCTCCATCTCCACCTCCCCAGTCCTGGAATTACAAGTGCCTGGAATTTGATCTAGGCTCCTAATGTTTATCCAGCAAGCACGTTACCAACCAAGCCATTCCCCCCAGCTCATTGACGTTATTTTCTTAAGCAAGGATTAAGAAATCCAAGCCAAACACCTTGAACACAGTTGATCTTATCTGAGCTTGGCAGCTAATCGGGGCCAGGCCTGATTAGTTCTTGGATGGGAGAACTCCAAATGAGACACCATTTAACCCCCTTGCCACCAAATAATGCAGCTCGCCTCTGCCTATTTCTGTGCCATATTTATTAGGAAGATAGCAGAATCCCAGACAGCTAGACACTTTCCTTATTCAACAGCAAGACTAACAACAAACAAGATTCATTCAAGGTTGTATTGGGACATTTGAATAACATGCCAATAAAAAAATTATGGTAAGGATGTAGGGAAAGAAGATTCCTTACTTAAATGGTGGTAGAGCATACATTATACAGCCATGATGGAAATCAGTATGAAGGTTCCTCAGAAAATTAAAAAAAGAATCAATGCATGAGCTAGTGATATCCCTGCTGAGCTTATATTATACCACAAAAAAATACTCTCACACACATCCATGTTTACTGTGGCATTTTTCACTTCACAGTAACAAGAAAATAGAATCAGCCCTGATATCTGTCAATGGACGGATGATTAATGAAAATGTTGTATATATGCACAGTAGAATCTTGCTCTGCCCTGTTGTCTGTCAGCAGATTCATGAATAATGAAAATGTCGCATATGTGCACGGTAGAATCTTACTCTGCTTTGAAGGAAAGATTAAACCATGAAATTTGCAAGAAAATGGATGGATCTCGATGGTACACAGACTAACTCAGGAACAGATCCTCCCTGTGATGCTCATGGGATGCAAACTCGTGGGAGTAGACTGTGACACTGGGAAGAACACAATGTGGGAGAAAGAAGTGCTGGAGGAAGAGAGGAAGACCCTAGGATAGGTGGACAATGAGAACAGCGTATTCTTCCTTGCTGATTGATATAGCAGGGCCCAGCCCACTGTGGACGGTGCCATTCCCTAGGCTGTGGAGGAGTGGAGGGGTAGGGGGAAAAGGGACCAGCTGGCAAAGGGGAGATGAGGATATCAATAAAAACAATTTTAAGAACTACTTGAATAGCTGGGATTATATGAGATTCAGTGGTCTCGCTTTTGCCCTGCCATGTAATTAAAAAAAAAAAAAAAGGAAAAAAACTAAGCAAGCAAAACACTATATTGACTATTGTAATATCAACATATAAACTTCAGAATAACAAATATTACCAGCGACAAAATGCCAAAGTGAAACCTAATACTTTGCATGATAATGTTCAAAATAAATAGAATAGTGTGTATGACTCTTCTACTGAGATCACAGTGTCTCTATCTTTTGGTTTCATATTTTATTAGTTTCAAGGTTAAAACTGATTTTTTAAAATAATTTCTCTTGCAAAGGGAGATCTGTATAAAAATAAATTACATTGCCTTTTTTCTTTTCTTTCTTTCTTTCTTTCTTTCTTTCTTTCTTTCTTTTTTTTTTTTTGAATTCCCAATGAAAACTAACAGTCCTCTATGAGTAACATTGTACTTAATTTCCAAAAGGGATTTTATTTGTGTTTTAACTTGGAAACTTCAGATACTTTTGTATAGGCTATGTCCCCTCCACCCCTAAAGTTGTTCTAACATTTGATGAAGCACGAAACTTCCCCCTTTAAATATAGAAGTTAGATATTAATGATATTAATAACTTGTCATGATAATAACTGAAAGGAATCACCTAAGGCAACTTGGTAGTATTTATTTTGCCATGCTAAGGTTTATTTTGAAACAACCAAGGTGAAGAAGAAAATACTGAGCTAAGTCTGTGTGAGGTCTACACACAACATTGTGTCTCCTGAGCTTCCGTGAGGATTCTTTTAGGCCCTAGTCATTTAGTTATACTGATAAACATAATAGAAACTAAAGGTGTCTTCAGAATCCATGTTGCAAAGTTCCCCTCTCCTGTTACCAGAAAATCAGGATGCATGGCAAGCTCCATCCAACCTTCAGCCCACTTGCCTGCACTTTCCCCTTGCCTGCATTTTGGTGCGGTCTGTGACATTGTTGGTGTTCGGCTGTTTCTGTTCTACAAAAGACAGTTGCAGAGGAAACAGAGACTGGGACCCGACAGTTCAGTTCAGTGCAGTTCACACTTTCTCCAAAACATCCTGTAGCTAGTGACTTGGTCTGTTGGGAGACAGAGTCTGTTTTAGCAAGTCTCCTGTCGTGATCTAAAGCCTACCACAGACAGGGTCATCGAACGAACAGTGTGGGCGTGGTCCAACAAAACATGCTCTGTGCACAGGAAATTGGAATTCCGTGTGCTTTGAATGTGTCCTGATTTTTTTCTCTTTACTATTAAAAAAAAAAAAAAAAAATTCCATTCTTAGCTTGTAAACCACACAAAACCTGATTCCTAGCTGGCCCCCAAGCAGGAGTAGCTGGCCAAGCTCTGGCTAAGTTGAACTTGGCTAACACTGCTCTGTCATTTCTGTAGAACTCTTTGTTACTTGACCTAAAGCTACTTTCATTATTTCGCCTTGCAGAACTCTACAGCCTTAAGCCTCGGTTCACCTTCCTCTTTCCCTTCCTGATCTGAGCACCTGATCATGATGGCTCCTCTTGGCTGTCAGGTAGACACACCTGGGAAGAGGAACCCCCAACTGAACCACAGAAGACTTACCTCTATCAAACTGATCTGGGGGCATCTCTGGTGGTGCATTTTCTTGATTGCAGTTGGCCTGGACTATATAAGAAAGTAGCTGACTGCATGTCTGAGAGCAAGCCACTATCCAGCCTCCCTTCATGGTACCTGCCTCGGCTCCTCTTTCAGTTCCTGCCCTGGCTTTTCTCAGTGATGGACTATGACCCGGAAGCATAAATTGAAATCATCCTCAATTTGGTTTTGGTCAGTTGTTTTGTTTTATATTTTATCAGAGCAACCAAAAGCAAATTAGAATACCTGTCTATCTATTTATCATTTTAAAACCCGGGAGTCCTTCTCCATGTTCCTTTTCCATGTGGCCCATGTCTGCCTGACTTTCCAGGACTCTTCAGTCCATATGCCTCCTCTGAACACCTCCTCTTTCCTGCCACCCAGAACCAGTGCTAAGAGCATGACCTCCAAGCCCAGAGCTTTGCCTCCGTTGCACCCTCCCTTATCTACGTTGAGGCTTCTAGCATTGCTTTCCCAGAGCCACTGTTAGCATACCAAGCCTTTGTTTAAGAAGTCTTCATTCCCTTCCATGGGACTCTGTAAGGTAAAGTTCCTGGAGAACTGTATGTTCTAGTTCTATAGTACCCAAGCCTATAGATACACCTATAGTTAGCTCATGCCCAGGCTACCTATCAGAAGCCTCATCTCACTCTGTTTTCTTGGGCTGCTCCTCTGCCTGGGGATACCTTCTTGGACTTCTCCCTAAGACCAAATCCATAAGCCACATCATCCACAGCTGTTTCCACAGCTCTCCTCTGTGGTTTTGGAACTTTTAGGACAGACACGTCAACTCTGGTATCAGTCTGAGAAAAAAAACTGCAGTGTTTTCTAAAAAGGTTCAGAAGATGGGATATGTGTGGGGTGTGTGTGTGTGTGTGTGTGTGTGTGTGTGTGTGTGTGTGTGTTGAGATATGGTCTGTTGAAACCTCACCCTAGTGTGATGCTATTAGATGTGGGGCCATCTGGAGGTGATTGGAGGTGAGGGCGAAGCTCCCCGTGGTGGCATTGACAGTTGGATAAAATGGGGCTAAGGAACTGTTTTCTTTTTCTCTGTCCCTTCTGCCATGTAAGGTTATAGCAAGAATACTGTCACCTGTGAACCAGGAAGGGAGTCCTCCATAGACCCAGGGCGCGTCACCTCCTGTCTTGCCTGCATCCAGCAGTGAGAGCTGCATTGCTGTTTCTTTGGGTCATGGTGTTTTGTTACAGATGAGATGCCACATCCTCTGTGCTCCTCGAAGGCCGCTGTGACAGTCTCCCGACTTACCTCAGTTAGGTTTGCTCCTCCTCCTCGACAGGCTACATTCTGAGGCCGGTTTACAGTTTGTAATCCTGTTTGGCTTCCCAAGTGCTTGAATTGCAGGCCTACGCACCACTGCGCTCAGACCTTGTCTACACATGTGGAAAGGACGAAGGACAGCCTTGGGAGTCATTTCTCAGACACTACCACATTACTTTTCGAGATGAGGTCTCCCACTGGCCTTCAGTTTGTCAACTAGGCTAGTCTGACTGGCCTCGAACTCATAGAGATCTGCCTGCATCTCCTGGGATTAAAGGTGTGCTCCACTTGTGCCTATGCCCAGCTATTTGTATGTGGGCTTTAGAGATAAAAGTCCTGTTATTGTAACGAATAACGCAAATACTTTATCAATTGAGCTATCACCTTAGCCCTGTAGTAAATATTTGCAATTATTTTAATTACTGGGTTCATGTCTAAGCCTTTACTGATCTTCATATAGTCTCGGGGTACAGTGTCAAGATTGCATATTCAAATATCCATGGGGCCAGGCTGTCAATTTAACTGGCAAAGGTCAACACAGGAAGGCCTGTGATAAACTAATACAGACTTGTCCAGTCTCTTGGGCACAACCTCCTCTTAGGGCTGGCTGTTTTTACAGAGTATGTGACTGTGCAGGCAGATATATTCATTTTCAAGGGAAATATGAACATTTTAATGTAAATATTCCAAAGTTTAAATATAAGCCACCAACTACTTTTTTAAAAACTTCACCTTGTGGCTGTTTTGTTTTTGGTTTTGGTTTTGGTTTTGTTTTTGTTTTTGTTTTTTAATTATTCTAGCTCATTCATAGGATGGATGTTGACTGAGACCCATGATTGTCTGCATCTGTTGCAGGAAATATTGAAAAAGATCTGCCAACTCTGGCCTGCCAGTTCTCCAGTGGGGCCGGATCAGCAGGCTTCCTGTGATTCTGCCTCTGGCAACTCTCTAGCTAAGCCCCAGAGGAACCGTTCCCCCCACCACCACCACCACCCCCCATGGTTAGCCATCATAACACCCATCAACCCAGTAGAAACAAAACTCTAGAAGCTTATAATTAAACAGATTTATGTATCAATAAATTCTCAATTCACGAGGGCTGGAGAGATGGCTCAGCGGTTAAGAACACTGACTGCTCTTCCGAAGGTCCTGAGTTCAAATCCCAGCAACCACATGGTAGCTCACAACCATCCATACTGAGATCTGATGCCCTCTTCTGGTGTGTCTGAAAACAGCTATAGTGTACTTACATATGACAATAAATAAGCCTTTAAAAAAAAATTCTCAATTCACAAGATGCTAATACAATCATTTCAGAACCAATTTTAACGATAAAAGCTACCCGCCTAGATTAGACAAATATCCTAATTATTCTATCCTTTAACATCATAACTACTTGTGGCTAATTAAAGCCATGCTGGTTCAGGTTGTTCTTCCTGTTCATTGGCTTCCATCTTGGCCTCTCCTCCCCTGAGATGCTCTCTGCCTCTTTGACTCTTCCTGCTGCTTCCCTTTTCCCTGTCCAATCACAGGCCTCCTGCTGCACTAATATTTTAGTGTGATTAGACAGGGAAAATCCTGTCACTGCATCTACTCATTGGCCATAGCCATTGTCTGGGGCTGGAAGGTATGAGATGGCTTGTTGAACAAAGACTCTACCAGAGCAAGTGTACTCTGCCTTCACCATGCTGTCCCTTCCAAAGTGGTTCTTAACCTTCCAACATGCAGAAGCCTGCCACCCCAGAACCTTCTTGCATACCTCCATATTTTCCCTCGGGTGATATGTGATTACTGTTGACTGAAGTGATGGAGTGGGCTTCCGTTCCCTCCCCTGCCCTTGGGTAACTATTAGAGGATAATGTCCCTCGTAATGGGTGTTCCATCCCATTGACCATCCCCTGTTTTTGCTGAGGGCTGTTATCAAGGGATTAATCGGGTTCCTGGTGTAAGCAAGCTTTCCAGCGCACAGGGACAGGGGTTTATTATCTCCCCAGGAGCTCAAAATTAAGGATCAAATCCTCCTGCTGTAGCCTGTCTGGGTGGTCTGTCCCCACTTCAGAGAGTCTCATAAAACATCACCAGCAGAGGTTACCTAGAGAAGAGAATGTTTATAATAGCAGTCTATATTTGATCTCCCATAAATGATTCATTTCCCCTGGACAGCAATTTTTAATCCACCTCTCTATTATACATGAATCAGCCATATACCTCCCTTCACCTGATGGCCTATACAAAGACCTCCTTCTTAACTTGTGGAATTACTGCCTGCTGAGAAGTGTTACCGTTTGATGTAAAACTTTTAGTTTAAACCACCCAGGGCTTTATACTTCCTTTAAAAGCAAAGTCAAATTCTGCATTCTACAGCTGTTAGTTGTTTTAGGTTTAAAAAACAAAAAGCAGTGGTTACAAAGTTTCTGTATTGAGCAGTCGGTAATTCTCCTTCCTTCTCTTTCTCTTCTTCCTTTTCCGAATTTGAATTCTAACTTTAAAATTACCCAGTTGCCGGGCAGTGGTGGCGCACACCTTTAACCCCAGCACTTGGGAGGCAGAGGCAGGTGGATTTCTGAGTTCGAGGCCAGCCTGGTCTACAGAGTGAGTTTCAGGACAGCCAGAGCTACACAGAGAGACCTTGTCTCTAAAAAAACAAAAAAACAAACCAACAAAAAAAAAAAAAATTACCCAGTTACTTAGGTGGGTAAAATTCCCCTGTTCAACACATATCTTGGCAACTCAGAATTTAATTCAAGGAACGCCGCTGAGGACTTGAGGACTTGAGGTATGTGGTGTAACTAACGTGCATGCTGCCACTCCTCGACTGCGCGGCCTCTGAAAGGCCAGAGCAGCAGTAGTCACCTCCCAGAGCTGACCAGAGCATGCAAAGAGTTGATTACTCCACGTGAAGCACTGACGGCTTTTTAGCACTTAGATCAATAAAAACACCATTCCCCTCACCAGGAAGTGAGCAGCAGAGGCCTGTCTCCCTGACTCCTACATTCATTCAAAAGTACCTGCTCTGGGCCTTGTTCTTAGGAGAGAGCCGGTCTTAGTTAGGGTCTTCCTGCTGTGGACAGACGCCATGACTAAGGCAACTCTTATAAGGACAACATTTAATTGGGGCTGGCTTACAGAGTCAGAGGTTCAGTCCATTATCATCAAGGTGGGAGCATGGCAGCATCCAGGCAGGCATGGTGCAGGAGGAGCTGAGAGTTCTACATCTTCATCTGAAGGCTGCTAGCAGAATACTGGCTCCCAGGCAGCTAGGATGAGGGTCTTAAAGCCCACACTCACAGTGACACACCTACTCCAACAAGGCCACACCTCCTAATAGTGCCACACCCTAGGCCGAGCATATATAAACTATCACAGAGCTCATCCAGGTTAGTCACACAGAAAATGTTTGGCTTCTCTGTAGGAGATTGGAAGCTATCACCAAAAATATAATAATTTACTAGCCACCCTGTCTTA
>JADRCD010238521.1:1003-14525 GCA_019843815.1 Montemys delectorum
TCTCTCTCTCTCTCTCTCTCTCTCTCTCTCTCTCTCTCTCTCTCCCTCTCCCTCTCTGTGTATGTTCTTAGAAATAGCAACTGAGTAAAAACGCAGTGAGTGTCTGCTGGGCAAGCCAGGATCTAGATGGATTTCCCTCTGTGCTTTGACTTGAACACACATTAAGTGAAGTTGGCCCGTGCTCAGCAACTCAACAGTCATCCCTGTCCCTTTGTTTGAACTGTCTCTCCATTGCAAGGAGACACTGGGAGCACCCAGCAGCAACAGGGTGGGATGTCTCTGCCTCTCTTGATCCTGTAACCTGAGTGCCGGTGACATGTAGGTGTCGGCACTGGTGATGCGGCTGGTCTGTCAGCTTCAAATACAGTGCCCTGGAAGACGAAGCAGCCAGTCTCCTTCCCACGCTTGTCACTGACTGTGATCTTGCAGAACACTTAGCCCAGGATGGCTACAGATGGAGCTCAACACAAACCTACTGAAAACTTGATGAGTTCTGTTTTGTTTTGATTTTTGCAAATTTTAAAAAATTCAATTGTGTGGTTCCCAGAGACGAAATTCGTAGGTAGCAGCATGCTTTTGCAAATGTCAAAAGCTTGGATGTGCCCAGTCGTAGAGGTGGCAGGGTGCGGGGCAGGGGGGTCCCTGTGTATCATCCCAGGACACTAGGGAAACAGAGCTCTCTATGGATACCCAGATGAACAGTCACCCACCATGTAAGGATTCCTGTGGCTCCATTAAGATTTAATGATGAGAGCTGTTGAGATGGCTGAAGTCAGAGCCCTGGCTGCTCTCTCAGAGGCCCCTGGCTTTGGTTCACAGTAACCCCGTAGTGGCTCATGGCTATCAGTAATTCAAGTTCCAGGCGATCTGATAGCCTTTTCTGGCATCCCCGATACCAAACATAGGCACAGCGCTCAGACGCACATGTAGGCAAAACACTCATACACATAAAATAAATAAATCTTAAAAAAAAAAAAAAAAAGACGTAAAGGTGCCATCCAAAACATAGCCCATATTTGTATACCCCAAGGCAGCTTCCTTGGGCCTGTCCCAGACCGGTGGAGTTAGAAGCCCTGAGTGGGGGCAGCTGGGAGCTTTCAAACAGTCTGCAGGTGCTCCTGACATCACTAAGGTTGGCAGCTGTGTGGCCCCTCCGACGACGCTGGTCTGTTTACCTACAGAGGCCCCACGGTGGCAGGCTTGGGATGCAGCAGGACCTCTGTTTGATCAGCTGGTGCTGCAAGGGAGGCCCCTGAACCCACAGCCCAGTCAGAGTCTTCCCTGTTTTCTCAGGGTAGCTGCAAACACTGAGGTTGAGCTGTTGCTAAAGTATCGTCGTGCAAAGCCCCTGCTCCAAATTCACCACAGGGAAAGGCTTTGAGTGTACAGAGAAATGATTTAGGCACATGGCAGGGTAGCAGAGGCCTCTTGGATTTCAGACACGGCAGAGATCCCTGTCGTTCAAGTGCCTTTAACCAGGCGACTGTGGGGTCTGAAGGAGATTATGTTTTTATTTTTTCCGTATAAAGTTTTCTATTTTCTTTTTCTTTTTCTTTCTTTTTTCTTTCTTTCTTTTTTTTTTTTTGTTTGCGTGCATGTATGTACACCATATACATGCAGTGCCCGAGAAGCCCAGAAGAGGGTCTTTAATCTTGCAACTGGAATTATGAGCTGCTCTGTAGGTAGCGGGAACCAAACCTGGCTCCTTTGTCAGGACAGCAAGCACCCTTAACCACTGAGCCATCCCTTCAGCCCCCAAAGTATGTTTACTGCATATAAGACAGGTATAGACATAAGCTCATGTAGAATTCTCCGGGGTGGTGTTTGGTCAAAACACTGGCTCCTCACTGTGGCCTGAATTCTAATTCTGACACATTCCGTGGAGGTTAGGACCTGGCCAACAACAGAATGCAAACTCCACTGTCTGATCCGAGCTAAGCTGCTTCCGGCAACTGCAGTTTCTCCTTCCAAGTGATATTTTTCTCAAAGGTGTTAGAGCTGATGGGAATTAATCATTGACTTGTGCAACACCATGCCTCCCAGAATTCTGATATGATTCTTGAACCACCCAGGATTCTGAGTCTTATCCTACAGTGGGAATATTTCAGCACAGCTTTTACTGCATTTCCACTTACCATGCTATTCAGAGAACTGCCCAGTTCTCCTCTCATGACTTACCTCACTGCTGTGGCATGAGAATCGCGGAGAGTGCTAATTTTGCTCCACATACTTTTAACGGAAAGATCTCTACATTAACTACAGTCATTGAGGGGCTGGAGAGGTGGCTCAGTGGCTAAGAGCACCGGTTGCTCTTCCAAAGGTCCTGAGTTCAAGTCCCAGCAACCACGTGGTGGCTCACAACCATCTGTAATGAGATCTGATGCCCTCTTCTGGGGTGTCTGAAGACAGCTACAGTGTACTTACTTAATAGTAAGTAAATAATAATAAAGAAAAAAATACAATCATTGAGAGAATTCTAAAACAAGCATCTAATGCTTGCAGCTGTCATAGAAAAACAAAAAGTAAAGAAGAGATTTCCTTATGAAGCACTAACTTATTTCACAGCCTTTACTGAGGGTCTGTTTTTTTTTGGGCACCGATGTAGCCATGATATTGCCACTAAGTGGATACCACAGAAGCGAACCCTTGCCTTTAGAGATCTTAACCCTGCTGACAGAAGGCCATCAGTAGCATAGATTAAAGGAGAAAGGTGCAATCTGATAAATGTGTGAGTGCTCTGTGGGCAAGAGGAGAGCAAGGGCATGGCGGGATGAGTAAGAGTTCCACACGGGCAGGTGTGTGGGAGAGCTGTTTAAGATGGTAATGTTCAAGTGGAGCCTGGAGGGAGAGCAGAGTGTCTGGGAGAGAAGGCCATAGCTTCAAAGGAAGCCGCCAGACGGACCTGGCGTAGCCTGGGGTTATCAGAGGTATCTAGGAGAAGCCAATGAAGGAAGGCTCATGCAGGATCCTGTTGGCCAGTGGAGATCTGCGGCTTGTGCTTGGAGGGCAGGGTGGCTTTACCAAAGCTTTAACTGTGCCTGCTGAGTTGAGAATGGGGTACAGAGTAGCCCAGACAGAGGAAGGAAGTCCAGCAAGATCTTTGTAAGGCACGGGAATGAGACCTTCCATAAATCTGTATCATAATGACATCGTGTGCACAGGCTCCTGCGCCATGAACATCTGTGCATGTGCTTGGGGAAGCCATCGCTATTTTGGTGTAGGGTGGCGGGAGGGGTGGGCAGGTGCCGCAAGTGTGCATGTGGTCAGTGTAGAAGTCAGTTCTCTCTTTTCTGTTGTGTGGAAACAGGTACTGAACTCAGGTTGTCCGGCTTGGCTGTGAGGCCCTTTACCTATTGAGCCACCTCGCTGTCCCTGATTGCTTCTAATTAGTGATTCAGAGTAATCAGGAACTCACTCCCTTCTCTTCTGACCAGAAACTGTCCTGGCATCCTTCTGTACATGAAAATATCTCCCAAGGTCTCCCATCCTGGACTGACAAACTCAAAATGGCGGCTTTTGGAGGAGTGTAGGCTTGCTGTCATGTTCAGTAATATGCTTTGACTCAGTGGCTAGGGACACAGATCACTCACAGGTGACCATGCCTTAGCCTTGAAGAATGACAGTCTACCTTTCATTGCAAAGCAGAAAGCCAGTCTATCAAATCTTGGGGTCTGCCCAGCTTAGTCCAATAGAAGAAATTAAAACGAGAATGCCTTTAAGTATTAAAAAAAAAAATCAGTTCTTAAAGCAGCGAGCATGAAAATCACACAAAAAAGATTTCTGTTAGGCCAGAAATCTGGCTGTCTAATTCAGGTTCGGAGGCTGATTCCACTCCTTTATCTGAACAAGAAAGATCAATCGCGTCTACAGATGGCCAGCGTAGGAGTGTAGCATAGACTCTGTTCTAGTCTCTTCTCTATTGCTGTAACAACATTATGGCCAAAAGCAACGTGGGGGAAGAAAGGGTTTATCTGGCTTTCAGGTAACAGTCCGTCCTTGAGGGGAGACAGAGCAAGAGCCCAAGGCAGGACGCCAAAGCAGAAATGATGAAGGAAGCCCACCTCCTCAGCTCCTGTGCAGCTAGTCTTCCTATCCAATCCAGGGTGACCTACGGAGAGTGCCACCCACAGTGGTCTGGGCCCTCCTCCATCAACCAACAGTCAAGGCAATAGCTCGTAAGCTTTCCTTCCCCTGAGCGTCTCCTCCCAAATGACTCTGGGCCGCATCAAGTTGACAGGGCTAGCTGGTACAGACCCCACTTTCTGGAAATCTACAACTCAGCAAGGAGCGTAGGCAGTCCAAAAACAAATAGCCACACAAAAGCCGGCACTGTGTGATTGATGTCAGGCAAGGCATCCCAGAGGCCAAAAGTGTTGCTTAACAACGGCTTAGGGACAGCCAACCATTGAACTGAGTGTGGGGTCCCTAATAGAGGAGTTAGAGAA
This sequence comes from Montemys delectorum, assembly GCA_019843815.1. Taxonomy (NCBI): domain Eukaryota; kingdom Metazoa; phylum Chordata; class Mammalia; order Rodentia; family Muridae; genus Montemys; species Montemys delectorum. The sequence goes on from JADRCD010238521.1 coordinate 5,449, forward strand.
GGGACTGAAGGAGTTGAAGGGGTTTGCAACCCCATGGGAAGAACAACAATATCAACCAACCAGACACCCGCCCCCCCCCAAGAGCTCCCAGGGACTAAGCCGTCAACAAAGGAGTACACATGGCTCCAGCTGCATATGTAGCAGAGGATGGCCTTGTCGTGCATCAATGGAAGGAGAGGGTCCTTGGTCCTATGAAGGCGCAATAGGTGCCCCAGGGTGGGGGAATCGAGGGCGGGGAGGTGGGAGTGGGTAGGTGGGTGGAGGAACACCCTCATAGAAGCAGGGGGAGGGAGAATGTGATAAGATGTTTCTTGGAGGGAGGGGAATCGGGAAAGGGGATACCATTTGAAATGTAAGTAAAGGAAATATCCAATAAAAAGTAAAAATAAAATTAAAAACAACAAAACAAAACAAAACAAAAACCCAAAACCCCAATGGCTTACGGGGGATGGGATTTGAAACCTGCAAGATGACCTTTGGGATGGTACTTTGTAGTTGGGCCACCTGGCCACAACAGGAAGTGTTTTATGTTTTCTGGAAGATTTGTCCTTCCCCGTGCACTTGTGAGATGAGGCTGCAGGACGCAGCCTGCAGGAAGACTGCCCAGGGTCTTTGAAAAAACTGAAGTGTGTCTACAAGAGCGCTCCTCCTGTAAGTCTTGAAAGACTGAGGCTGGAGAATAGGGCTAGCAAGCTATACAAAAGGGCTTGTTTTTCAAAGTTGGCTTCACTGAAAAGATGCGTTTAGCCTATTGATTGTAGACCATGCACGCAATGCTGTGCTATGGTAGTTTGGATTCTGTGAAATAGACTATCCCTCTATAAGCTCAAAGTCAACCCCAGAAGCTCTGCTGTCAATTCCAGGGGCCAACAGTAAAAATGTATCTATTATTCATATTGTTATAGTATGTTTTCTGAGTCAACTATGTGGTGCTCTGGGGGAATCTCCATTCAGGGACCCTATCTTAGGCATGGTGAGAGTCCCTACCCATTATTCCACAAGTCACATGGCTAAAGCTGATTTTGGTAGCGTCAGAAAAGGGCCCAGGGAGAAGATGAGGAACACGAGGATTGGTTTACATAAGAGGGTGGCCCTCTTTGTTTCTTTTAAACTAATGACACTGTCTACCACAGGGTAGGTAGAGGGAGTTGGGAAGGAGAAGTAGTTTCACCAGTGTTGAAAATTTTTCTGTCTGGCGGATATGAACGCGGTCCACGCTATGTCTATATAGCTTTGAAAAGTGAGTGACTTGATATTGCGGAAGACAGAGAGACGTACACGTCACCTGCCTTGGTTTCCCGTAATGGCTTGTTCCCTCAATTGAGACAAGTGTTTCTGGTATCGGAGGCATGGTGGAAAGTACTGGGTTGCTGAAGCATGTCTTGATATAATGTACGTAATTTATGCTTGTCAGAAAAATGCTGAAATAGGCTTACCTCCAAAGCAATGACTTCCTTCGCCTTAGGGTCCTAAGTTGTTGTCCTAGTTCTGACATGCCCAGAGGTGTCTGTAGTAGAGGTTGTCCACAACCTCTGAGTCGTTCGCAGTTCGTAAGAGAGAACCAGATGTGCTCCTTGTATATATCTTACACGGACTCCATACTGTCTTAAGCTTCCCATATCATGTTATTCTCTAGAACTTTGGTCTCCTGATAGTGACACTTCAGGTACAAATTTTAGAGTCAGGCTCTCACCTGCTGTACCCAATGAGCAAACTGGAAAGTAAGTAGCTCTGGCTTGAAAGGGCCGCTGCTGGGTGCCCCCCCCCCCCCCCCATTGCCATGACAGCTCTCCTCTGTGAGGACCCCTGAGTGAGCAAGGCAGCGCATGTCTTACAAGTTCGTAAATAATCATCAGCACAGCCTATTCTTAGCAGCAACAGATGCTAAGCTTTTCCAGCCTGCTCCCAGGGTCAGTGGTGGGAAGGAGAAGAAAAAAAATGAAAGCATTGTTTTGCACATGGCTGGACATCTGTATTTCTGAATCGCCCTGTTGTGTTGTATGATGCAACGGCTGGAGCCGTTTTGCTGAATGTGAACTTTGTCCACTGACTGGAGTCTAAATTGGTTTTGGATCCTTCTGAAATCTAAATGGTCAGAGCATATTTTTCTAATATTCAGTTGGATTGTGTCTTTGCTCCAGAGCGGAGCTGACTCCCTGTGTGTGCTCACAGCAGCTGCAGGGGTCTTTCTGGCCCTTGTCGCTTGTTTTCCCAACACCGACTGCTACTGACTCCCTCCATTGTCCTTATGGGGGCGCGGGGGGGGGGGGAACATGGAGGTGGCCCCCAGTGGCTCTGAGACCATGGTGACTTCCAGGGTCATCAGCTGTCGTAAGTAGCATCGTTAGGGAGTAGAGGCGTGCGTGGTTCAGACGCTGAGCAGAGTGAGTCGCTAACATGGCTACCTACAGGTGTGCTGACTGACTGTCTGAGCTCCCCAAGCTAAAGCCCTCATGCCCCGGGGCACGCAGTAGCACTAGTTCAGAGTTTGAGCCCCGACTGCACGTCCAAAGCAGCTGGGAAGCCTACGTCACCTGTGCTACCGACAGACCAGCTGGAGAAGTTCCGACCAGGTCATCTGCGGAGGGACTTAGAATCTTTAAGCTTTCCAAAGGCCGTCTAGGTGGCCTGGGAACCTGTTTGCGGAGAATACCTATTGCTTCTAATAAATCCTATTGGTTCTGCCTAGCTATTCACGTTATATTTTGAGGGGTGCAGGGTAGGAGTGTTGATGGACGGAGAGAGTGGGTTCTGACGTTACTAATATTATAAGGGCAGGAGTGAGCGAGCACAGGCTGTAAAGGGCTTGCATGAGGGTTCCGGTTTGATCTCCAGAACCCACATTAAAAAAAGCCAGGTCTGTGCTATGTGCTTGTAATCCTAGCTCTGGAGACAGGGGAGGGGTGGGGGTAGTGCTGGAACTTGCAGGGGCTGGAGAAAGAGAAGCAATCCCTACACTCACTGTAGCCAGCTAAGCCTACTTGGTAAGTTCCTGGCCAGTGAGAGAACTTACTTGTGTCAAAGAAAAACATGGACAGCAAGCAAGGAATGACGCCCAGGTTGTCTTCTGCATTCTACCTGCTCATGTGTACATGTGCGCCCATGAAGATACACACCCAGGTATGCACCTATACACAACCAACTAGGAATGATGTTCCTAATAGTAGCTAATTAGTTTTGACCTAGGCTAAGGACTGTTTTGGCCCTATATGTAACCCCGATAATTCAGTTTTATAGGCAGGAAGTAGCGGCTTACAGATATCGTGTGCCATTTTCCCACAGTCATACAGAAGATGCATGGCAGAGCCAGAGCATGTGTGAGTCAAGAGGCAGCTCTCCCTTAAGGGATAAACTTCACATTTAAGTGAGATTTTATTTATGGGAATGAGATGACAGAGAGATAGGCTCCAAGGGCTGGGAACCATGTGTGACTCGTGTACAAGGAAGCTGTTCTTTTCCAGCAAAGAGAAAGATGTGTTCTCTCTTTTCTTTTTAGTTTCTTAGATACAGCCTATCTCTCTTAGAAGCTTGTGACACCCATGGCTCCGTCATCATCCTGACATCAGGGGGAAGCAGGGGCTCATGCGCTCTCTTTGAAGAGCAAAAACATGAGATGCATGACAAGTGTGTTATCATTCTCCTTACGCTGGTCAATAATTATGGTGTGGAAGCTACAGTCCTTTCTGCAGACAACGGTGATGGGTTTTTTTTTGTTGTTTGTTTATTTGTTTGTTTTATTTTGTTTTCTCCTTGTTTTGTTTTCAGCCTGGTAACTTTCAGCACTCCATCCTCTCTTAAAGAGCGCATTGATTCTCTGATACCTGCTCTGAAAGATTAGGATCCTACCGGTGCCGACCAACCAGTAGGACTCAAAAATTTCCATAGCGGTTTCTGCCAAGCCTGTCAATCCCTCCCCCCGCCCCCCCCCCCCCCCACACACACACAGGAAGGAATGCGGCAGATCCAGGAGCCCAATAAATATCTGTTAAATGAGACGGGGACAGAGTTCTGCAACTATGCGCCATAATAGAAAAGGCACTGGGTGTGTGCATCATGCTGAGGGCTTCTGAAAAAGAGCGAGGGAGGGCGGGCTTTAGTCACGTGATGCTTGCATTTCTCTGAGTGGCAGACTAGCCAGCTCCTAATTGCCTACCGGGAGGAGCAATGTTTCCCCTAAAGTGTAGCAGTATCAATTAAGAGGCTTTAAAATAAACACAACAAAACAAAACTGACCACCACCAGCCTGCCTTTCCACCTCTCTGTGTTGACAAAGGCTTGCTGACTTCCCACTCCATGTTGTGTTTTTCTTTCTTTGATTAATTTCGTCATCTGCCGTTTTGTACACGTATAGGACGTATTCTAATTATTCTCTGCCCTGTACTCTCCCTCACATTTCAGGTTCATGATTTTTCACTGTGTTTTGTCACCCACTTAGTTTAACCAAGGCCCAATAGTGTCACCAGTGGGTACAAAGCTGAAGGCAGTGACTCCCCCTCTCTCTGACTCTATCAGCAGATGGCTCAACAGTGGCGGGTAGGGCCCTTCCTTCCTCCCCTTTCCATGCCCAGCTGTTGATGATAGGCCCGTTCTTGTGTGGGCGGACAGCTGTGGTGAGCGTGTGATTGTCATGGCAGTGTCTTACCCAGAGGTAGACTTTTACAGCTCTTCTCCCTATCTTTCCGTTCTTACATTCTTTCTGTCCCATCTCCTGAACTGTCCCCGTGCTGTAGACGAGATGGGACAAATATCTTAGGTGAGGCTGAGCTCTCAGTAAGCATGCATCCCCATCCCTTGTATAACCGAGGGCCTCGGTATTCACTCCTGTTCAATGGGCAGAAGGTCTTCTCTGTTTACGAGAGTCATATTTGTCTATAGGCAGACATATTCAGAGAAATATTTAGAAGGCAGCTAGACATTTTGTCAGAGTTAATACTTTCATTAAAAAGGCAGGATATAGACTTACCATATAAGAAATTAATAATCTTTCTACATACTAACGATAAACACACTGAGAAAGAAATTGGGGAAACGCTCCTATTTGTGATGGCTTCGAAAAAATTACCTTGGGGGAACACCAACAAAGGAGGTGAAGGACCTCTACAGGGAGAACTTTAGAACTCAAAGTAGAAATCCATAACCTCCTTGGGTAAGATGCTAGACAATAGAAAGACCTCCTGTACTTATGAATTGTTTGATATTGTGGAATGACCATCCCACCAAAAGCCGTTCAGAGATTGTGTATAATCCCAGTCAAAATCCCCATGCTCTTTTTCAAAGAAAAAAAAAAAAACTCTGTAGTTTTTTATAAGCCGGGGGGAAGTTCAGCATCCCTGGGGCACAGAAGGAGCAGAGCTAAGAGGCTTTGCAGCCCGTGGGAAGAGTGGGAGCTGTCCTGTGGAGGCTTCTCATCCCTAGCTGCAGGAATACCTGGGTGACACTCCCTCAGAGGGTTCAAGCTGCTGTCACGAGGGCTATGAAGGGACACTCGGGGCCCGTGGTCTTGTATCTGTAGCCAGACGTCATGAGAGTATTTCTAGGGCCCCCTTTGTCTCAATCTGACTTCTGCTTGAGACTTTTACCACATGTAGCCTGTGCTGAAATGACTTTTAAACTACTCTCTCAGTGGTGGGGGAGGGGTTAGAGCAGAATTGCAGTCTTTAAATAGAGGGGTTTTTTTTTCCTTCCTTTTAATTTTTTTTTTTTTTATTGCTAAATATCCAACAGGCTGAATGGAGGAAATTCAAGTCTAACCCTGGAGAGACCCCTGTTTAGTCATCTGTCTAGACAGATGAGTGTCTGCAATGGGACTCCCTTCCTTTTGCTTTGTGGAACGGGGAAGGTGGTCCTTCCATTTCGGCTTGGAAGATGCTAGTGTTTCTTTTTGTTGGTTGACCCCCCCCTAGCTGCCGTCAGTAAGCTGAGAAAGGGACTCAACCTCTGACTGACAATTGTCTTGCATGTGACAATTAAATTATGAACTAGTGGCAAGAAAATACAGGCTCTTCGTGGAGAGACCAGGTTAAAATCCATCAAGCCTGTTTCCCTTTCAGAACCTCACTTTCTTCTCTTTAAAGGAGAATTTTTTTTCCTTAAACTTCACTTTTTAATGAATTTTAAAGAAGAGAGTGATCTAACTCACAGTGCTTTGTGCCTTGTAAGGGCTGGCCAAATTTCCCTTCTTTTATTCATTTTCTGGCCGCTGTTGAAGCCCTTAACTTTCTTGCTTTTCTGTTGTGAGAATTCTATTGAAAAAGTAGGAGCAGCGACAGCTCATGTTTTTAGGACCACACCACCATTGACATACACCCTGAGAGGTGTGAGCAGTGCCACCTCAAGGTACAGAAAAGCAGAGAGCCAGCCAAGTTTCCATGAGAGTAGAAGAATGTTACAGACACTGCTTAGAAATACAAGGTATCTAAAGACAGCCAAATTCAGAAATCCCAAAAGGCACAGCAGCTACCAGGCGAAGTGGATGGAGAGCTTCCGAGCATGGGGTTTTAGATGTCCAGTTAGGCAGGAGGAGTGAGCTCCTGAACTCTACCACACAAGTGTTGTAGCTACTCAGCGATAGGACTGTGTTCACTTAAAGGTGTGCCAGTAGAGAAGATACGAGATGAGCTTCCACCAGTTCCACTCCAGCTTCCTCAGAAAAACTGGTCAAAGCCCTGCACAGGGGAAAGTGGTATTCCTGGGAAGGGCAGGAAATAGAGAGCTCGCCTGAAAGGACTATGAATGAGCAAGGCTTTCTCAAAGTAGATAACCTATGCTTTTAAATTGTGGGTGTGTGAGAGCGAGTGCATGTATATGTGCATGTGTGTGCGCATGTTTGCATGTGTGCATGTGTGTATTTGGTGTATAATTTGTGTGTATATGCTTTTTGTGTGTGTATAGAGGCCAGCGGAGGACCTTGGGTGTTTTGTTCTATCACTTCCTTCCTTCTTCCCTTGAGATAGAATCTTTCACTAAGGCTGAAGCTGCTGGCCACCCTCCTAGCTCCACTTCCCTGTAGGGGTTACACGGTTACAGGTCTGGGCAGCCATACCACACCCAGCTCTTTTACACAGATGCTAGGGACAGAACTGAGGTCCTGATGCTAGCCAACAATGGCTCTCACTTCCCAGAGCCACCTCCTCCTCCTCCCCTACTCCTGTCCCAGCCCCTAAGTGGATAGCAAATTAACTATCTTACCCCTTCAACGACTCATTTTAAGTTCTTCACCATTTGCCCCCAAAAGTCACCACCTGGAACATTTTATCTCATTCATTCAGTTCATGGTCACCAGGCATGCACGGCATTGTGGGAAGACCACTTGCTTGGCAGGGGAAAACAGGCCCTCAAGCAGGAAGATGCAAAGGTCCTCCCCGTGGGCTGTAAAGCCCAGGCATCTCAAGGCCTGGAGACAAGAGAGTGGGCGAGTCCCTTCTCCAACGGTCTATCTTAGATCCTTGGACTGTCCCTGCTGCCGCTCTTGCTCTTTCCGGGATGTGGAGTTTATTACTGAATATGATTTGGCAGGGTGTATGAGAGCACGGTGAAGCCCTAAGGGGTGTGCAACATCCACCTCTCATCCAAGGGAACCCTGGTTTGACTGCAGATGTGTTTGACCCCACAGCCATGGTAGATGATTCTCTGCTTAGCTACTGTGTGTCTTCAGATTAGCTACTGTGTGTCTTCAGGCCCGTGTGCATTACATTGGGTGAAGCCTCACTCTGAGATGTGGCTCTTGAGGCAGCCAGGGGAACTTAAACTTGGCTTTACTCAGGGCCGAGGCTGCCTGTTTTTTATTGTGGCAGATGGACAGACTGACCTGGCCAGTGTGAATCCTGGTTACAGTGCCCCGGGGCTTCCCTAAGGTTCCCTGAATACCTTACATACCTGCCAGTGAGATTGGAGATGTGAACATCCGCCTTTAAACTGTCTCCAAGGTCCCCCCGGGGGCAGTCCACCTAGGCAACAGACTGTATACACTCTTAAGGAGGCTGCTGTTTGTGGCCATTGTACACGGGGGGGCCCCTATGAGGAAAGGAACCTGTCTGGCCTAACTGACTACAGAATTTCTCTTCGTTATGATATCACAGTTTTATTAGCCCTGCCTTCAAGCAGTTGGTATTCCTTTTTTTTTTTTTTTTTTTTGAGATAGACTTGTAAAGGAACAATGACACACAGCACAGCTATGTTTTAAAAAAAAAAATACAAAATGGATTTATAGGCTCAGCACAATGTGAACATACAGGATAGGTGAGCTGGCAGATAAAGCCAACCTGTGAGGGAAAACATCCCCCGGGGTTTAGAGAGCCCAAATCAGCCACAGCCACAGCCACAAAGAAAGGAAGGGGGAAGCAAGCTCTTCAGCAGCAGATAGCTATGACATCAGCAAACTTCTTCCCAGCCCACACGGCGGGTTTTGACCTCCATGGCCGCTGAATCCCACCAGAACCCAGCGCTTTGCAAGACCGAGGATACGGTACCTTTGAGTCATGTCTCTTTCAATACAACAGCAATCAATAAAAATCCCCAGTAAAATGTGGTTAACCACAAGGACATCCCTCCCCACCCCCACCCCATGTCAGCACTGTGATTCATTCAGCCCAGTGCTTCTACTATTATGTCACCCTGGGAGGTGCGAACGGACCCTTCTTCAAGTAAAGAATAGAAGTCCTACTCTTTTCTGATCCCCCCCCCCCCCCCCCCCGCGCTTCTTTGCCTAGGACCCCTGGGAAGCTGAGACCTACCCAGTACCTATGTGGGAGGCTGTGTCCAGGGAAGGGTCTACTCTTGGGATAACAGGATGGAAAACATGCGTCCTGCAACCTCTTGAAGTTGAAGTCTCACTGAATTAAAAGCTGCTCTGGCCTCTTCCCACATCTTCATTAAAATAAGTGCTGAGCTTGGGCCTTCCCTGGTCACCACCTCTGTGTAGAAACACATATGGTTTCCCTACGTTTTCCTTACCTGCTAGGAAATAAGTTCTGACCACCTGGGGAGGGATGGGTGAGGCAAAATGGAAAGTGCGGAAAGGGGAGCAATGGAGGGACCTTCATCTGTTTCTATTTGTGTGTGTGTGTGTGTGTGTGTGT